>PVKE010004451.1:0-64640 GCA_004027555.1 Craseonycteris thonglongyai
AGAGAAGGGGGAGGGCCCAGAGCAGTCTCCATAGTTGACATTAGTTTTCCATATAGTTTCACTCCACAGGCGGGCACAAGGCAGGAACTGGGCTGGGAGCCTCCATATAGGTCCCAGCAAGAACTGAACGGGGGGCACACCCCAGTTCAGCATATGGGTCCGCTTGGGCCGGGGCCGGGATTCGATCCTCGGTCCTCGGGGCTTCAAAGCGAGCACTTTACCCGCTGAGCCATCCCAGCTTTCCCCAATTATTTTTTAAATGGGGGACCTGGGGTTAAAAAATCTATCTGAAGTGAACTCATAATACAAAACTTTAGACAAGAAAGCTTTTAAAAAGTAGAATTAAATTTGCATACATTTTTATACCTCAACTTGGATCTTAAAATTAGTTACTGAGAAAGCTATCTTGGACCCCAGACTCCGGGGTCCCTATTTCTAATTTCCTGCTATATGACTGAAAATTCCATTTCTTCAGCTGTAATTTTCATGGGGCACAAAACAGCATTTGTTATTCTCTCAACATTGGGCTCTGAAGCAATTGTGAAATGCTAATCACGGTGCTGAGGGGACCTTCCTTGGTGACATTGGCATACCGCAGAAAGTGTTGGGCAGAAAGTGTTTGGCAGGGTCTGAGGCTATACATATTGAAGTTGTTTATTTATTTTTGTTTAAGAAACAGACAGACAAGTTAATTTCACCTCCATTTGGGACACAGAAAAGAATCAATGTTTGCCAAATAGAAAAACACAAAATTGGTAAAGGAAAAAAAAAATGTGTTTTCAAGTTTCTAAAATGGAATTAGAAACAGAGGTGGAGGGCGGGGGTGAGGGGGGGAGGGAGTTACACAAATCACTAGACAGGATCCCTCTTCAAGTTGTCTCAGCCTCCTACTTGAAATGCTTGCTTCTTGAAAGTTCCCTGACGGAAGATCCTGCCCCAGGCTAAGAGTAGAAAGCAACTTCAAAATACTTGGCTGGTGTTCTCAATGGCATTGTTTTAAAATCATTCTGTGACTTGAGAGTTGGGGTGAATCCTGAAAATTGGAAAGTACAAATTGCTTCCTGCTAGACATACACCCTTATTTGAAGAAGGTTTTGCAGGGCAGAGCCTTATTTTAACACCTTGAACCTCTGTCTCCCGAGGGACACATGTGTAAGTAATGTTCTGAAAACCAGAACCCAAACCCCTGAGGTCAGGGCTTCCAGGTCAGGATGGGAGTGGGTCCCCCTCTCGGGAGGGAGAGAGAGCAGAACAAAGCCTTTCCCTGGGGCTCCTGCCCCGACCCTGCTGAAATGGGGCCCTGGAGAGAGCTGTTATCAAACCATCTAATTCTACTCTCCTGTCAGCCTGATAGGGACTTCGAATGCACAACTGGGCCAAAGCTGATTACCTTCAGGTACGGTTAGGTCGAGTTAAAAATTCCATTAGCAGTGCACAGGCATTGGAACAAGGCTTCACACGGGTGGGCTTTTTCTAGTTAACAGGGAAGAAATAGCTTCTCATTTCACAGCTATCGCAGAGAGAGGACAGCAGTTTGTTTACATTCTACAAAGGGGACGAGCCAGGCTCCACAGGCCTGGAGCCAGAGGCCAGGAATCAAAGAGGGAACAGGCTTTTCGGAGCCAGGAAATGCGGGGCCGCCTCAGAGCAGCCTCGCATGGGAGGCCCACCCACACCGCTGCCAGTCACCAGCTCGGTTCTCAAACTTTTTCATTTTCTCCTAATAACCTTCCTCTCTCATCCTAAACCAAACACTGAAACGTTGCCCTCTATTTACCAAGCTCAAAGGCGGGCAGTAAAGGTGCGTGTTATTCGCTACTCTCTGCCTGGCTTTTAATTTCATTCTAGAAGAAAATCAATTAGACCATCAGAGACCCATCTTCCTTATTTGAGGCTTTTGGGCTTGAATAGCTTATAGAAGTACTTCCTCTGGCCTCAATATTTTAATAAGTGCTTGATTATAATGGTTTTAAAAAGGGGGGGGGGCAAGCAGACAGGCAATGTTAGAATAAAACTAGGCATCGAAAAGGACTCTTCGGGTTGAGCTGTTTTTCCACTCAGACAACCTTGTGTACTGCGGATATTGTTTTACAATCAGAGCTTACATTCTCTGCTTTTCTCCTCATCTGCACACTTGAGCTGTTCATTAGCTGAGAATGGAACATCTTGGCAGAGCCAGGAACCAACAAAGCAGCCACTGGGTTGCTGAGAGAATAGCTCTTCCTGCCGTATAGCCATTGTCCTAGGCCTTGCGGGGAGCCCTCAGCTCCCTTGTGTGAGGCACCTGTGTAGATAGAGGCTGAGGCCTCAGGAGCCAGCACGTGAGCCTCAGGGGGAGAGGACGGAGACTGAAGCTCCAAACCGGCACTGAGAAAACACCCTGTGGGGCTTCCCACTGACCATGTCACAGTCAGCCTGGCATTTGGGGACTTCCAGTGACCTGTCAGACATTGGCATGATGGTTTGTGCACTTAACTCAATGTTAATCAAAATAGGGCTGAGGCTCTTTGAAGGCGTGTGTGGTGTGCCACAGTACAAGGGCGGAGTGCCACGCAGGTCAGGTAGGCATAACAGAGGCCCTGGCACACCTTTGAAAAAGGCCACGTGGGGCCCCTTTATGGACGACCCCGATGCTGATGGATTAAAAAAGTTTACACACAGCCAACCACCTATGAGCTGTTCTCAGATAAGTACCTGTCTCATTTGCTCACAAAGACGTGACTTTGTGGATGTGTCAGTGACTCTGTGGCTCTCATCGCTGTCCACGTGGGCTAGAACACTCCTGTCTCGAGGTGTTCGGTGCATATGTCAAGGAAGAGGGAAGTGGTGTTAGTACAGGAAGAGCAGATGCTGGGAATCCCTGTTCTGCTCACGATGCAGCTGCAAGTGGAAAGCTTTGAGGGGAGGACACAGCCTTGTGCTGGGTTCTACAAAAAAGGTCTGTTCCCACTGACCCCTGCAAAGGACAGGGGAGGGTCCTCCAGCTCTGAGAGGGTGAAGGGCAGGGCAGGAGTACGGCAGTCAGCCCCGGCCTGGGCAGCTTGCCTTGGGTTTTGTTCCTGGCCCTACAGATGGCCTCTGGGGACCAGGTGGGAGATGCTGAGGATGGTTCCTTGGGCTTCTCTACCACTACCACCAACCCCCACCCTCCTGGGTCTAGGCGGTGGTTTAGGTATTTGGCACATTTTGCACACAGGAGGGACTCTATGTTTTTGGTGGATATGTGTGTTGATGTTCACCATGGTCAACAGAGCTGCGCCTTTGACAGGTAGAAGCCCTCCCTTGGCTGCTACACCCCTGGTCTTTGATGGTGGGGCTCTCTACCACCGTCTGTGGCTTCCTCTGCTGTGGTCTACACACCTACCTGAATGGGATGAGGCCCTTATAAAGATCATTTTTGATTTTCATTTTCTCCTTGAATATGGGGCTTCTTGAATACACAAGGTTACTGGCATAAAAGGCGCCACATTTTTAGTGGGATAACCTTCCTAAGTCAGAGCACTCCGTGCGGCTCCTTTCTTCCTACTAGACACCTTCTCTCCTCCCCACATTTATTTACATCAGGGTCCCCCCTGCCTCCCCTCCCCCAGCCAAGTAATTAACAGTCTACAAATGATCCCACCAGCCAATGTGGTGCTCTTTGCTGCCACAGCTCCGTGCAACTGTGGCCACAGACAATCAGATTAAATGTCCTATCACCCAGCATTGATCAGATTAGCAACCTTGTGACTATTCATTAATTGTATTTTCTCATGGAGCCCTATTCGACTCAATACTAAGTGCATTGTTTGTAGCATAAAGAGTAAATACGAATAGGATGTTTGTTACAGCTTCAAATGAACTATCTACTACCTTTTCAAAACAGGGCATAAGAGGATAGATAGACTAATACAATGTTAATTTTCCTGGGGCAAAACAGGTAAGCCAGGCGATTTCCCAAGAGCCATTACATTTCTGTAAAACGCCTTTTAGGCTTCCTGTTTCATAAGTGCTCAGGGAACTACTCTTTTCCTGGGTAAGTTTGGGCCGGGGTGGGGGGCTTGGACTACTTTTTCTGTGTGGTAGAAATCACAGAGGGCAGGCACAAATCCTTGAAGCCAAAGGGAAACCAGGTTATTTATGTAAGTGACAGGAGAAATCTCAAGTACCTTAGAGGGTTTTAATGTGGGAAGAGGAGGGAGAACTCGCCCAGGGCAGTTCTCTGCCTGGGATGATGAGGTCCAGAGGCTGGTGATGCCCCCTGGATGCGATGTGGTGTCGTGCTGAACGACGCTGAGCCCAGGCAGAGGAAGGGGGCTCCTGAGGTCACAGCCACGCCCCCTGGTTTCTGCATAGCGTCTCTCTGTGCTCTCTCACCTTTCCACATGAAGAAATTGAGGTCCCGGCAGCCAGAGGATTAGGGCTGTCACTCATTGGGTGGGAAAGCAGGTACATGATGCGCCTTCCGCTAGAGTCACTGGAACCCATCTGACAACACGAGGGTCAAAAGCAAACACAGGTACTTACCCACTTGTTCATTTTCAAGACTCAGCATTCCAGGGGGAAGAAATGTGGTGAAAAAGAGTTTTGCTAAATAATTATCCATAAATATCCCCTGACAGTTGCCATCTATTACTCAGTAGAATAGTCTCCCTAGAAAAGGGGGGGAAGTCATTATTTGACACTATTAAAACTATATTAAAGAACTGAGGAAACTGGGGAAGGGGCAGACTGCAAAAACCGATAAACTGGAGTTGCCGTGTGTGCTGTCCATCATGTACTTTTCATGAAGACTTTTTTTGTATGCACTTATGTGACTGCTCCTTTTCCAGTCCACAGTGGAGAATACCCATGACTTGGATATTTTTACATAATATAATGTCAATAATGAAGTGATTATTAAGCTCCAGGCACTTGATCTCAGTTAGTGACTTTTAGGTGCCCTGCTCCTCTCCGATTGTTCCTCATACATCTGCCCTGGGGCCAGGGAGTCACTGGGCCAGCCCGGCTTCTCTCATGCTGGATGGCTGAGCGGGGGGGGCTAGCTGCGTGAGTCATCACATGTGAAATGTGGATGAAGGAAGCCCTTGCACACCCAGCTGTTGTGAGGATGCAAGGAGAAAATACAGCTCAAATAACTAACCTAAGACCAAGGAGAGGAAGTCCTCTGTCTGTGGAAGACAGCGTTAAAAAAATAGAGCTAATCTACTATTTTTCTTTCCCTCTTACCTATTTTCCATGTATCTTTGCTTGTCATTTACTTCGGATAGCCTGTGAATCTCACAGGAGCATAAATGCTTCCCAAAGCAGATTTAATTAGAGGTAAAAAGGCAGGAACCCTAAGAAAAAGAAATCTCTGTGGACTTGTAATGGTGAAGAAAAACATTTCACTGATAGAAAGGCTTCAATGTTTGTTATTCTATGAAAAACTGCCTAATTTATAAGCTACAGTGATACTCCAATAGGTTAGGTTAAATTTACGCTTAGAGAAATTTTAATTTCAGTGTTACTATTGCTATAATCTGAGGGTCTCTCAAAATGGAAATGTCAGTAGAAAAATAGGGGTCCATCTGAGAAATTCATC
This sequence comes from Craseonycteris thonglongyai, assembly GCA_004027555.1. Lineage (NCBI taxonomy): Eukaryota > Metazoa > Chordata > Mammalia > Chiroptera > Craseonycteridae > Craseonycteris > Craseonycteris thonglongyai. Next base: position 5,564 of record PVKE010004451.1, read on the forward strand.
TAACAGGCAATTTGGGGGCAAATATATATATATATATATATATATATATATATATTTGGCTTTATACAGTTTAACATTAAAATGTATTTGAGTAATACCTAAGAACATATCTATTTAATTTTAACCAATGGGTTATGGGGATCATCAAAAATCAAACACAATAAAAACGAACAATATTTATGGCATTTTTAAGTCTATGCTATTATTGGTTAGTGCTCCCCTCAATTGTTTAACTGTAATTGGTTCCACTTTCTCAGTGTGGATGATTTTTATACATCTGAGTTAAAAAATAATGCTGCTTGCAAGTGAAAAGTTAAAGACCAAGACAAGGCCTATTAGAATAACATTACACTTTTTTATTCCCTGCACTTATTTCGTCAATTACTAATTATTTCCCTTTTCCTATGCAACAAAATAGAAGCCATAAAATCTTTGATTTAATGAAAACTTCCTAACCAAAGAGGTCCTCCAACTCTGCTGAAGGCTCGCAGGTAATTTATCTACCTCAGCAGGCAATGACCTTTTGTGAATCATGAGTCATTCCTCACTCCTAATGAGATGGATCCTGACGACGTCCCTTCCTCTGCACGGCCCCCGCCCTCCCGCATCCGGCCGAGCCTGCAGGCTCCTGCCTCCCAACTCCTCCGAAGCGGCTGTAATTAGTCCCTGCACAGTGGGCCTGCTCAGCAGCGAAGCCCGCTTGGCTTTCCGCTCCTTCCTTAAATTGGCATTGACGTTCCTCTCTAAACAGTCCTGAACAACAACAACAAAAAAGGCAGGAGAGGCCAAGCTAAGTCTCATTATTGTCTGGGATGTAGGAATAACTTCCTGGGGCTTTCAGAGGCCTCACTATCCACTGGTCCCCAACCACAGTCTCGGAGACAAGGACTGGGCGCTCCGAAGACCACGTGGGGCTCAGTGTTTTAGCAGCATAGAGCGGTGTGCCCGGGAGCCACACTGCGGTCCTGTGCCCTGGGGCGGTTTTGTGTGGACTCTGCTGTGTACATTTATTTGTAAATTGTATACAGGTGTTGTTGCCTGTATATTACACACTTGTATATCACATACCATGTTCACTACTTATAGTGCACAACTAATTCTATACACAAAACATTAATTGTATATTACTGTCCTATACCAATATACTAAGTGCGTTACAAAATAGGAAAAAAACATGAAATAAATAGTAAAGGTGAAAATAGGTTTTAATTCTCCCCGTTCACTACAGAAGAATGACATACGTGCTTGTTCTGGTCCAAAGTAGTAGGTGAGTGCATGGCCCTAAGTAACAATGCTGGAAGTTGGAGCCACTAGACCTCTCATACCACATGGTGCTCCCACCAGCATCTGAGGTGAAGGGAGTGGAGATCAGTAACTATCAAGCTGTCCCTTCACCCCACCTCACCTCTCCCTATAACATGTTTTTCATGCTGTGCTTTCCATTCACGAGAGCAGTCACTGCTGGGAAAGTGAAAATATTTGCAGACCAATAGCTCTAGAATTCCTTCCAGCATCTCTGATGGGTCTATGTAGGTGGGCGATGGTGGAACGTTTAGAAATGCATTACAGGCAGAGGAGGCTGGTACAGGCCCTTTCCGGAGGCTGACACAGGCCACGACTCTTGGCCTGAGGATCCCAGTCTGCCTGGAACATCTCCACGCCTGTGTTTGTGTCTCGCTGCCACGTCTGTGTAGCATAACAATGAGCTGAAAATGACTGTCAAAGCAATGTGCATAAAAAAACTCAAACTTTGAAATGTTTCCTCATTTAAAAATTCATCTGTATATGTATATCACTAATTAAACAAGGCTACCTTTAAATTATTTTAAGTGCATGAAGTTGAATAAACTAGATTCTACATGCTAATCTTACAGGTGAAATGACACTTTTTTTTTCTGGGGGGGAAAAAGACACCTAAATTCATCTAATAGGTTATTTCCTCATAAGACCTAGATATGCCTAATTACCTTCCAATAAAACAAAGAGTCATGGACAGAGAAATTGTGTTTTTGTTTTTTGGGAAATATTCAAAAAAGAATAGAATTGCTTGATTACGTCTACATTTGAAATCAGTAAGCTGCCAAGAATGCTAACCACTTGAGCCTCTTATGCTTTAGGGAGGTAATTTTCTAAAAATGCAGCTTCTGTCTAAGTCAGTGACTTTTGTTTTCCTCCCATGTCTGGGTGAAGCTGCTGAGCGCAACTTGACAGCGGAAGCCTTGGGCTCTGACGCACTTCAGTGTCAGCTGTGGGGTTTCTGCCTTAAATCTGTCAGGACACAGTCCTGTGGCCACTTCTGCAAAAACCCGTGGGAACAGAATTTATTGTTATACCTCAATAGCTTTTTGTTCACCTCCAAAATAGGGGTCCTGGGTCAGACTACTGATCGTGGGGAGACAAAACACTCTATATTTTATTAAACAGATCTCTTAATAATTAATCAAATGTGAAAATTATTTTCCATCACTCTGACACTAAGCCTAAAGTATCGGGATTTTTTTTTTTCCTCAGCCTGTTTTTTTCCCTTTTAAATTGCCCTTTGTGGGTACCCTCAGCTACAAAGCAAGTGAGTAGAGAGAGGCCAATTTACGACTTGGCTTTTTAAACCATAATCACCCCTTTGGGCTTCTACTGGAGAAGGGTTGTGGGGATTTGTAGCTTGTCAAATCAACACCTGAGAAATCTTTTCTCAGATCCCCCAAACCCACAGTGGGGCCAGGATACCACGGATGGGGCCGATTCTGAGCCCGAGCACAGCACGCCGTCTCTACTAGGGGACGGCATTAGCAGAATCGAACCATGTGGCTCCTTCTCTCTGAGTGTCTGAAAACATAGCTTGGTAAGGCATGAATGGCTTTATTCATCCCCAGAAGGGTAGGAAGAGATGTTAGCCCCGAGTTCTACTTTTAGCAGGTGGTCCATGCACTGTTTTCAGCCTCTAGCAAGACCTTCTTAGAAGACAGGTGGTGTCTTAGGGAGTCAGGGCCCTCGTTGCTGACAGATTAACACCAGATAAGGGACATTGCCAGGGAAACGCACAGCAAGCACTTCTTCTGACCTTTCCTTACTAAAAGGTCAGAAAGAAATGAGAGGTGGTCTTTCATTGCTGCCTTCATCCAGGAACATTCCATCTGAACAGGTAAGACGTGGACCTTGCAAACATAGGACTAGAGAGTGTGCAGGGGGTGTGTGGCGTTGGGCTTAGTAGAGGGGCTCTGAGAGTATGTGGGGAGAAGTAAGGTTGTGTATGTGCACAGCTGCAGCTAACAAACCAGGCGATGTGAAAACCAAGTGGGCAACAGGAATGGTTTAGAAACACACGGAAGAGCAACGACTGCTGGCAGCGGCGTCAATATTCTCCCTCTGAGCACTAATTACATGATTAAGCAAACACACCAACATTGGGCCTGAGGAACGGAAACACAGATTTAGGATGCAGTCCTCTCCACTTGTCTGTAAATAATCCTGTGCCATACAACAGTTCCTTCCAACCAAAGTAGGCCCTTTCCTTAACTGCTTTTTGCTGAGCTTCAGAAAGGGAAGCACGGTTTCCATGCCGGCCATGCTTGGAGAAGTCAGGCTCTACAGTCAGTGCTACCCAGCACTAAGCAGATATTTCCCAGGCTGGCGGCCAGAGCAGCCACCATCTCCCCAGAGGAGACACAGGATTCAGAAGACACAGGAAATGGGGCTGCCTGAGCGGCAAAGCGCATTTTCTTGGATGCAAACAACATGCATTTGCTAATTAGACCTTTGCAATATGCAAGAACCCAAATCTCCTTTGATCTAGATAAATCCAGACTAAAGAGGAGGGTGTAAACACAGGATTGGAAAAAACTGGGAACAACGTGGAAAGGATAAGCATACAAAGAAAATAAATCTGTTTTAAAAAAAAAAGTCTAAGAGAAGCTTGCAGAAGGAAATCGGCAGCAGGCTGAGCCAGCCGGGTGAATGGCAGAGAGAATAGAGGCTATTTGAATACTGATGTGGCCCTCACTTTCTTCCATTTCCATTAATGACATGCTCATCAAGGGCAAACAATGGGACCGGCTGCCGGCGCCTGTCACAGTGTGTGGGTGCTGGGATGCCAGGCTGTCATCCCCGGGCTGCATTTAGAGACCTGCACGCTAATAAGAAGTGCTCTGTGCCGTCAATGCAGACAGGTGCTTCCGCGGCTGGGACATGCTCCATTCCCTTCCCCCTGAAACCCTCCTCTCCCAGCCCCCCTGACAGACACCATGAAATGCACAAATTAACAGCCCCATCATGTTGGGCTGCTGCTGCCCGCGGTGAAAGCAGAAAATCAAGTTGTCACCCAGGGTGCAGTGATAAAGCCACAGCCTCATTTCTCTGTTGGTGCCCTATAATAGCAAACGCCAGACAGCTGGATGGATGGGAGGCTTTAGATTAAGGCCTTGATGCACTCTGGCCAGAGAATTAGCAGTTGCTGTTTCCATGTACATATTCTGTTCAGAATGAACATCTGGAGAAACCAAAGTTTCCTGGAAAAGAAATGCCATTTGCTTCCTCTGGAATCAAAGAAAAGAGCCAAAAGAGAGGGGCCTTCCCCTTACAGAAACAAAACGGAACAAAAACCCATAGGATTCCAACTCTAAATCCGCCTGGAACTCGATCAAGGACTTCAGCTAAGTGGAGTCTGGTTTCAAGACCAGTCTTGACATAGAGAGCACTTCCTGGGTCCAGAGCCTTGAGCTATTGCCACCCCATCCAGCAAGTCCTTTTCCTCCTGCTAACAAGTACTCTTGCTTCGGAATGTTTAGACTCCTCTGAGTAATCTGCCTGAAGCCGCAGCCCTGCCCCTCACTACACATCTTCCCAGGCTGAAGCTGTTTCTCGTGAAATAACAGATGCAAGTAGCCCTGCATCCCTGGCATCCTGACACCATAGCCAGTTGGCTCTAACATCGGTGGCCTGGCCCAGCCTGGGCTGACATGGTCAGATGTGCAAAAGCAAGAAATGGAGGGGCCTGAGCCCTTCAGACTCCAAGGAGTTTAATGACATAATGGCCTGGGAACTTCAACATAAAACAGGAAGAGTAACTAATGAAACTTACAACATAAAACCCCCCTCCTGTCATTTTTATAGTAACAGTAAAACACTTTATTGAATTTATGAGCTACATAATGACTATGAAGAATGTAACTTGAATTAGAACCAACTCTGAAGTATAATATCAACTATAAACCCGTTTCTATCACCCCATCCCTTCAGCTTTTTCTGTCCTCTTCCTTTTAACCAAGGGACATTGCCTTCCTCACACTTTCGCCCGAGGCAGAGTTCACAACTAGGCTAATAAATCTTGACTCTTCCTCCGGAGCTCCACAGCTGACAAACCTCCAGGGGTAAGGCACTCTCTGGGGGTGACCATTCCTTTTCAGTCTTCGAGCCATTAAAATGCATTTTAGAAAAGAAACCAGTCCGCTTTTTCTTTGCATAAAGCCTGTCAATTCAGGAGGGTCTCTGGGGATATACGTCAGGTATTTCAATATTTGTAACTCCACGTTGTAATGGCCTTTCCAAAATAGAAAACATAACCCCCTTAGAAGTTTATGAAAAGCATCCTCAGCAAGGAGTCCGTGTGTGAGTGGGGGTGATGGTCAGGTTCCTAATGACTGGATGGGGTGGGGGTGGGGATGGGTGGGGAAGCCGATCAGCAAGCTAAGTAAGCAGCATACTAGGCTGTGTTTTCTGTGTCCATTTTACTCTTCAAGTCTTCCTGTTCCCCCAGGATTTTTCTGGAGGGGCAATAAAATAAAATGGGTGAAACAAAGCCATAAGCCAGTTAAGTCTGAAAGACATGTCATCTCATCTAAAAGGAAGAAACGGACCATTTCCATGCCTAAGGCTGACAGCAACGCCTGAGCTGGCAATAGTGCTATTCCATTTGATTTATAGAATAATGGGGTGACAAATGATGACAAAAATAAACTTTTACTGCACTGAACTGCTCCTTTATTTATGAAATTTGGCCAAGTAGTGAAATCTTTTATCTGCAAGTTGTAACATGGAGTGGGAACGAGTGATTATGGTGTGGTAATAGTAATCCCGCGATGGAGGCTGAGTCAGTTGGAAATGGATTGAGGCAAAATAACTACCGCACCATGATAAATGTGAACAGCGCTTTGCTGACAGATGATCTAACAGGTGTTCATAACAACTATATAAGAGGGTTTATTTATGACCAGCCACAGCCGCCGCACTGTAAATCAACTCCAGCAGCTGCACACCGCTGAAACCGAGTCCCTGATGGACGGACCGTGCAAGAGCCCAAAGAACACAATTCACTCCAGAATCTTAATCATCAAATAACATTTCTTTAGGTAATTACACCACAGCACAAAAATCATAATTACTCTCAATTAGAACACTGAGCTGCCCATAACGTTGTTTATAGAACACTTTTATGCTGGGCCTGTGGTCTTGATGGGCCCTGAGCACAGTGGAGGCTCTGGGGCCAAGGACAGAGTGACCTTGGGGATGGCAGTTTCAGTGAGGCCTGCAGGAGGCCCTCTCACGATGACGTCATTTTTTACGGCTAAAAATCAAACTTTAAGTTGGGAGGACATTTGGTTTTCCCCCACATCTCCACGTTAGCCTCCCCTTAGCAGAGTGGTTCGAGTTCATACCTTACCCTTTGTTGTTCACTCCTAACTTCACACACAGTCAGTTTATTAACAAGGAAGAACAGCGTAAGACAAATGGACTCCTTAGAAATGGAGAGTTTAAATTTCAGCTGAGGAACCCACCTTCACATAACCTTTCCGAACTACTCTGCAAAGGCAGAATTTTTTTTTTTGGGGTAGGCCATGGTCTTAACAATTTCTTACAGTTGGTTATCCATGAAGATAGTTGGCCCTACTATAAAAATAAGTCCTCATTCATCACATTGCTTAAAAAAAAAGTGGTTCTTACATGGGGTGAGATGTTTTCTTCGGGGTAAAATCAGAATCTTGGTTGGGATACAATTTGAGAGTTAATCTTTTTCTTCTCTTCCTCTCATACTCTGATACTTTCTGCTCCATCCCTCCCCTCTCCTCCCAGGCCAGTTAATGGGAAGGGTGGATAAGGTGAGACTCTTCCCTGTTCTCTCCAAGTGCTCTTGCAGCATCTGAGTCTTCAAGGGCTGACGTGAATAAATCCACTGGCAGAGATGTTTTCTGAACATCTCTAGATCTCCGAATAAAGATTCTTCTATATTTAAGCTTGGTGTCTCTGGCCCTCAAGGTTGCAGATGGGAAACCAGTGTCTTAGAATGTCATTAAGGAGAGGTTTGAGTCTGCTGCAGTAATTCCATATTTGAGTTGAGGGCTTGGGGTCTTTTCAGTGTACAATTATTGAACCAGCTAGGAATTACATGTACAAATGACTACGTACATAAAACTACCTTCAAAGAAAGACAAACATGAGATCAGAAATTTCAGCGTCATTTCAACTCACAATCACTTAAACCAGTAACTATGTAGGGACCAGTAGAATTTCATATTCTTTAGCTATCTGGACTAGAAGTCTAAAAAGACTTGTTTTAGACCTTGCAATGACACAGAAAGTAACTAAAATCTTTAAGGAAATATCTAAAATTGGCTTATAAGCCTGAGAGTAAAACCAGCAATGCCTGTTTCTACTGATAATCCAGTTCAAAGGCTCCCAACATATTTTTTCTACCTCTACACTGTTTACAAGTACAGCCCGGTTGGTCATATCCCAACCATTCGTGTCTCCTCTAAACTACCACAGGCCATTGACGTAGAGGCTTGGGGAATGATTTCAGAGGAGAGGCTGTGAGAGGGGAAAGGGGAGAATGAGGGCCAGGAGAGGAAGAGGACACATTACTTTTTGATGTGTGGGCAATGCTGCTTTCTGTACATAGGCATCTTAAACACATTTTAAGACATAGCCTCAATTAAGAATATACTCTCCCTTTTTCTACACTTGAAAATGCCTTTTCTAAATGGCACCCTATTTTTAAGACCTATCTACCTACCTTCATTGCCTCAGTTAAACTTTCTCAGAACTCTAACCCAATGATCACTCCTTCCCCTAAACTCAACAGTTCTTACTGGTGAGATCTGACTATTAATTATGCAACTGCTTCACAATGTTTCCCAGAAACCACTTCAGCTTTCAAATGGCTATGTTCCAAATTTGCCGGTCAAGTGGTCACATGGAATCTAAAATGCTTTTCCTCGAAATACAATTATACATATTGGTTAACGTACTAGATCAGATCTTAAAATTCTGCTTACTCTGTAACACAGTCAGGAAGTGGTGGAAAAATAAAAAGTAAATTTACCAAAATATGAAGAGTGAAACATTCATTGAGTTGTACTGAATGCTGTCAGGAAGTCACATACAGACAGGAGATGAAGACTGCAAATTCAGGAAAGAATCTTCTTGTCCATCTAAGGGCATACCGTATCTTTCTATTAAACACAATGTCCAATCATCTGAGGCTATAATATTATCCTACTTTTTTTTTTTTCTAAAAATCTCAAGAAGAGAGTGAATGTGATCATGAAAATATCCTGAGATAACTGGTCAAGTTGAAAGGCAGAACGGAAGGAAAAAGATTTAAAAAAAACCAAGCAACTATATGATCAGATCTTTCAGTGAACCAACAACCTTCAATTGGTTCACTGAACAAACTGAAAGAACAAAAGTACTGTGCACCCATTGGCTGGCTAGTCCGGTCTGGTTACCTGTGTGAGGACAGTACAGTGGAGGTGAAAAGGCTTCAGCAAGCCCCCAAGGGCCCACCGTTTAAAGCTGTTGGATTTGGTGCCTGAAGCAAGTGGGGATGGAGGAGGCAGTGAGCCTGTATTAGTATGGAAGCAAAACTTTTTGCAAACCAGGGCTCACTAACTTAGCGAACTCCACATGATCATTTGTTTATTGACAATGGGTTGTAGGTTTCTTGGGAGAACAGAGCATGACTTTTATCTAGCCATACTCGCTGACATGGGTTACAGTTCTTCACATTCCACAGTAGATACAGTCTTTAAATAGAAAGGAATAGTAAGGGGATGCCGGGATGGCCCAGTGGGTAGAGTGCTCACTCATTTTGCAACCCCAGGATCATGGCCCCAGCCCTGGCCTGTGCAGACCCATATGCGGAGCTGGGGTGTGCCCCCAATTCGGTTCTCACCAGGGCGAGCTTCCCATGTAGAAGGCCCCCAGTGGGGCCTGATTCCTATGTAAGAGGTCCCCGGCCCAGTTCCTGTCCACCTGTGGAGTGAAGCTGTCCAGCTATAGAGATTGCTCTGGGCCCTCCCCCTTCTCTCTGTCAAAAACAATAAAAATAAACTTTTTTTTTTTTAAGAGAGAAATAGTAAGGGTCTGTTAATTTTAAGTTATAACATGGGTCTTCCCACCCCATCCCCATATGTAAAAAGAAAAATTTTCTGTCTTTAAACAAAATTCCCTATAAAATCAGAAAGATTACAGAGAGGAACTAAAGAAAGTAGAAAAGCTTACGTTTATCTTTCGCTGGTCCAACATTAAAAACTTATGTTATTATTCATTCTGGATTTTGTCTTCTCTAATAGTAACGTCTAAACTCTTTTTTGTTGTTTGTTTGTTTGTTTTAATTTTAATTTTATTTTTGACACAAAGAGAGAGATACAGAGACAGAGACAGAGAGAGAATTGAACTGTGGGAGCTCCCAGTTCAGCATGTGGGTCTGGACTGGCCGGGGCTGGGATTCGATCCTCGGGGCTTCAAAGCGAGCGCTTAACCCACTGAGCCATCCCGGCTTTCCCATAATAGTAACGTCTAAACTCTTAAAAACAGAAATACAGGTAGAAGGGCAAACATTTTTATAAGCTATATTATAAAGTTATTCACATGTTTGCAAACAGTTATTGGGAAGGGCAAGTATCTGTATTTTAATTTGGTAAGTTCATTGTTATAGTCTCTTCAGATTAAAGCATTCCCCTTGTCTTATAATAAATAAAGCAAATGTATTGTGATACTAAAAGTGAGACCCAGTCTGAAATATACTATGAGAGCCATTCTTCAAGACTGGTGTACATAAAATGTCCCATTAAGTGGACATTAAAATGAAAAAATATAGCTAGAATTAAGAATTGAACATTGACTAACTCGACTCAATGGAACAATTTAAAGATAATCATGGATTATGATAAAATTAAAGGAAATATGAGACAAGGAACTCTGAGTCATTGTACCAAAAAGAAAAAGAAAAAAAGAAAGAAAAAAAACCAAACCTGAAACTTGGGACTTTGGTCATATTTCTAATTTCACTTATGTGAAAAATATTTAAGCTCTTGATAGTAAAATGCTTTCAACTGTTAACATATTACATATTTTAATGATTTATTAATAATATATAATGCAGATTTTAAATCTAAAAGTTAGCTGTCAAAAATATTATGCAAAAGTCAAGTCCTATTAAAATTTCCTTAGTTTTAAAAAACATACAGATGCATGACCTATTTTCAAAAACGAGTGTCTTCATTTAAGGAAAATAAAAATCTCCCTATATCATAATGTGCATTTTTCCCACTGCTCTGATGACAAGTACAAATATGTTTCTCAGAAAACAGGTATTCTGCCTGCCAAACTCTTGTTTCAAAAAGTTGTTGACATAAAAATCAAAGTTACAAAACTGAGAAATAGGGTTAATAATGGAAATGTCAATGGCTTCCACTGAAGAGGAGCTTCTTGGTGTCAGTATTACCACGGCGTGTAGGGCTTCAGAGTGAGGGAGAACAAGTGAGTTTCACTGCAATACTTCTCTTCCCTGATTCATTGCTGTATTTCAGGAACAAGAAAGTTTAACAAGCTTGCTTGCTCTCTCCAGTTCACTAGCTTAAACATTTAAGTAATTTTTCCAGTCTGTTTTGTTCTTCTCAATACCTATAGTCTAAGAATGTTTCATTGTTATTTTTACCTTTTATATATGATATACAATGTTTCAATCAATGCATCTTCTCTTCCTTTTTACTTTCATAAGTTATATGGCTCTCTACACAAAGGGAACTGACTGGCACATATTAATAGTCTTAAAGCCCATTACCTATTATGTCAGAAAGGTAAATAAAATTTCAACTGGTTTGAAAAGGTATAAAAACATTAGAAAATAAGTTTTCTGATTATAGACCAATTTTAATAAAAGTAGTAACTTGCCTAAGTTCGCAAATAAAATAAACTCTGGGGAAGGGTGCTAATATGTTGATCATATAACCAGTTTCAAGATTTCTACAATTAAGTTTATGCTGGTTAGTTTCCAAAAGCATTTCAGTCCATCAAAGTTGGGCATCAAGATTTCTAAAGAAACAATGAGATTCAAAGAATTTATTCAGTGGGTATAATAGGCTATGCAGTGAGATCTCTACTAATAGATCAGACTTGCATGTAAAGAGATGTTCTATTTTGCAACACAAAGATTTCTGTTTGTTATTAAACACACCAACTTTTTTTTTTTTCAGTTTACTCTAAAACACAATTAGAAAATGTACCTCATTTGAATGTGGTTTTCCTTTCACCAAACCCAATTGTTTCTCTGCATGCTATGATACTCAAAATATTTAAAGAAACCTTAGCGTATGAACTTTGGGATTACAAACAATTTCTCATTAAAAATGCAAAGACAAATGGTCTTCACGTGCTAGTTTATTCATCTTATTATTCAGAGATAATTCCATCATGACAGTTGTCAAGAAGCAATTACAGTATCAGGAAATCCGTAGAACTAAATTTTGCAGAGATCTTGCTGTTTTGGCATTTAACTCTCAAAAGCATGCTATCCCATTTTCACATCCCAAGCTGAGAGGCCATTTAGACTATTTCCAGGCTAAATTTTGCTTTACTGAGGAAGATGATTTCCAATAAACATTAAGTATAGAATTCATGCCCACCATTGTTAAAAAAGAGAATGAAGACGAGAAGGACAGAAGTAGCAGGATAGAGAAAATGCCACACAGATTCAAGAGTTGAGCTAACTGACAGTAAAATATATGTTCTTTGGTTAGCAAAGCGAAAAGGGGGAAAGTATTGCATACATGAGAGATACGCACTAGCATTCTAAAGCAGGAGACAAGAATGTCAAGAGTGTATTCTTCCCCCACTGCCAGATGGAGGGGCTATTATTATAAATGAAAGGCAGCAGCAGTGGATGCCAGGCACTTTTGTTGTGTGCCAGGTTCTGAAGTCCAGATGTAAGCAGGTTACCCCTGGGACAGGATGGGCTTCAGCTCCCGCAGCAGAACAGAACCAATCACAGTCTTCTCAGTGTTTATGATAAGCTGTGCTGTGGAGCCTTCCTTCAGTTCCACTGTGACTAGCATCAGTGACCCACTGTGCACAGTTTTAGCTGCAAATCTGAAAGAAAAAAAAGAGAGAAACCCTTTATCATGAGGAGGAAAAAGAAGATCGCATAAATTCAAATAGGGTTAAAATAACTTTTTTCTCAATAATTTATTACAGGTTCCCTACTGCCAAAAACCCAACACCAAGCATTCTTCAGGAAAAAAAAATCAATGAACAGCCCAGCACCATGCTTACCACAAACAGGTAATTTTAGTGCAGCTTTAGAATAGAACAGGAAAAGGAAGTCTACTTTACTTACTAGTTTGAATAGCTGCATGTGAAAAATTCTCCATTTCTATAAATTGGGAATTATTAATTCATTTGATATTTAACATCTTACCATGCATAGGACCATTAAAATAAAATCACTCCATTTTTATTTTTAAGACATATTAAGAAAAGGTAACTTTCTCAAAGAGCTTGAAATTTTAAATTCCTCATATATGGAAATGATTATGCAAAAACTTAGGTAATTTAATGTGCATTATAAAACTTAGGTTTCAATGAATTCACACATTAAAATAGTCAAATTCAATCTCTAATGTTGATGAGGACATGTAACAAAATCATGTGACAAGTGCAATATCACACTCCCTCTTTTGAAATTAAAAAAATATATATATTTATAACATTAGATCCTTTTTTCTATTTTAGAATCAAGGAAACTTGAGGTCTAAGGCTCCACTACTAAATTCCAAGACGTGAAGAACCTACTAACGACATGGAATTAAAAGCAAAACTAGCCTTTTAAGCACTGCAACTGACTGCAAAGCTGCTGGAGGCACAACGGACTTGTCAATCCTACCAATTCACTCTGCATGCACAGTTGAGTCCCAGAGATGTGGAGGAAGAAGACCGTACCCTCCTAGGCCTCCATTTTCTGCGTGGAGCATGTTTCACACATTTTTGGGGGGTGGGAGGAGGGGGTTTGATTGCAGGGATGACTGGAGAAAAACAAAGTTGCTGCACATGAGCTTTTGAAAACACTAACAAGTGTAGAGCAGGTCTGTGACCTGCTGTGACCCCACTTTGCAGGGCCAATCCCCTTTCCCCTTTCTGTATGACACGTGTCTGAATCTGAGCCATCTGCCTCAATTTGCGCAACATCTTCAGCCACAATGGCACCCAGTTAGCCCTGACAACAGCTCACAATACATAAAAATAAAACTGCTGAGCTGACAGCATGCTGTGGACTATTCAAGAGCAAACCAACTGGTCAGTGTCTCATGTCTGACAATTAGCATGGGCCTTGCACAGAGCCCACGGTGTCCTTAGGGATCTGTTTAATTACCATTAACATAAAAGAAGGAGTTTATCAGGAGACACTCAGAAAAACTTCACTCCCGACTTAATTAAAATATTAGCCACTTAAGCAGGAAGCAGATTCTCTTTAAATGAAAAGTAATTTCTTTTGAGTTTTTTTTTTTTGAAATGACATGAAGATCTCATAACACATTTCTTTTTTTTAAAACCTAACAAACCATTTTGGCCTAAAAAGATTCAAGAAAATCAGTTTTCCAACAATAATTAAAATAATTCATCAAAGGCAAAACAAATATGCTAATTTTACTAAACTGAAAATATCATCAACACTTTTAAGTTGTGTTTTAAAATGTTACTGAATGGGTTGTTGATAAAGTACATTAGAAACCTTTCCAGTCATTTATTTGTGTATTCTCTACAAATATGGAAAGCTACTCTCTCCAAATATGCTGAAGACTTGTAAGGAATCCAACAAAGCAGTTTTTCTACAGAGAGAAACAATCTTAAGTAACCAGTTTAGAAACAGAAATTATACCAACGTTTTAAGAGGTTTTATGAAGCTCTTATTTATATCCATATCTGCTCTTCAGACATCCACACAGTAGATTAGAAACTGGGTCCCCCAATTTCATCTTTGAGAGCATACAAAGCTCACCAGCCCACAAATGACCTCTTTCCTATCACCCTTGCAGGTTTATGCATTTCCTTTATCTAAATTTTTGAGGTTTTATGCTTCATTGGGAGAATCTTGTTTCTGTCTGTTAAATCATGTCACCAAATGATACTAAATGGCTCTACTGTCCCACTCATATTTATGCAACTTTCCCAAAGATTTGGTCATCCCCAAATCTTCATTCAATAAATATTTCAACGGTGGCCCCTATTTCTGACAGAGCTGTAATTATATAAACAATCGTTGTATTAGTCCCTTTATTTACTTAACACTCCTGTCCTGGGACCATGGAGAAGGAGATTATGTCTGAATAGGAACACAAAAGCATTGTTGTTGGAATCTCAGGGTTACATAGCCTCAAGGCACATTTTATCTCCTTTCTATTAAACACTTAAAGGCTAGAATAATACAAACTCAGAAGTCATAAATGTCAATTTTGATGTAAATCTGTTTACAAAGATTAAATTTAGGGTCTTGTACACATTTTTGAAATCCTATTATAAAATTCTCAATACTGTAAAGAATAGGGACATGAAAGAAAAGAGGCATTTGCTTACAATGCAGTAGAAACACCATGCTAAGCAAAGCATCCTACCAATAGTTAGCTGATGTAAAAGCTATTGCCTTTTAACGAGGTTTCTACGTTCTAGTGGGCACGAATGGTGGGAACAATGTTTTAAAGCAGAAGACTAGAAGATCAGAGGTTTTGGTGTTCTCATAGTTCAAAAGGATGTATTTAATTGGAACACAGCATGATTACAACTGGTTTGTTTTGGTCCATGGACATCAAAAGCCACTTCTTGAAATTTATTTATCACGTAACTCCCAATTTAAAACATAGTTACAGAAAGACTACTAGTTAGTAAATAAAAAATAGTTAGCTTTTGGCTGACATCAGAATACCTGTTCTTGAACTCAAGTTAAGATCACACTGTAATAACATTTTCCCAGAAGGCATGTGAAGTTTTTGATCATAATGTTAATGGCAACTACCATTTGTTAAGTGCTTTGTGGAGTGGGTACTACCGTATTTTCCGGCGTATAAGACGGCCGGGAGTATAAGATGACCCCCTAATTTTACAGTTAAAACATAGGTTTAGGCCTATATTCGCTGTATTAGACTACCCCCCGAGGCTGTAGTCTTATACAGCGAATATAGGCCTAAACCTATGTTTTAACTGTAAAATTAGGGGGTCGTCTTATACGCCGGAAAATACGGGTAAGTACTTCACCTGTATTTTTCTCATTTGATTTTATGAGGCAGAGCACTTTACAGATGAGGGAACTGAGGCCCACAGAAGTTGAGAGACTTGCTCAGGGACACATAGCTTGTGAATGGTAAAGCAGGAATTTGAACACAAGCATTCTGATTCTAGTCACACATGTTCTCCTAACGCAGGGGTCTTCAAACTATAGCCCGCATGGGCCCTCTCATCTGGCCCGTGAAGACCTTTTTATCTGAATAAAATAATATTAAATAAATAATTAAAAACATCTATGTTTTGATTCTTTTTTATTTGGACCTTGATTGTGTAGTCGGCCCCCAAACTGCTGTTGATTGTTAATGCGGCCCGCGGGCTGAAAAGTTTGGAGACCCCTGTGACCTAACGTATGCAAAAATACTCTTAATATATATATTTCTTACCCATCAATAGATAAATTAAGGTTTCTATTTACCTAATATGCATATAATCTATTAATGTTTCAAAAACTTTACCAGGGAAGATTTTTAAAATTTATTTTATTTTTATTTATTTTTGACAGAGAGAAACAGAGACAGAGAGAGACAGAGAGAAGGGGGAGGGCCCACAGCGGTCTCCATAGTTGACATTAGTTTTCCATATAGTTTCACTCCAAAGGCGGGCACAGGGCTGCGCAGGACAGGAACAGCACTGGGAGCCTCTCGCATAGGTCCCAGCAAGAACTGAACTGGGGGCACACCCCAGTTCAGCATGTGGGTCCGCATGGGCCAGGGCCGGGATTTGATCCTCAGTCCCCGGGGCTTCAAAGCGAGCACTTAACCCGCTGAGCCATCCCAGCTTTCCCGAAAGATTTTTTTTTATTGTTAAATTTATTAGGGTAACATTGGTTAGTAAAAATTACATAGGTTCCAGGTGTACAACTCTTTTAAAAAGGAAGGTTTTTCCCTTCAAAAACTGTGTACTTGACTTTGTAGTGTTCTGTAATTCAAAGCATCTTTTGCATGATGCTTTGTTCATAACATATTTTTAATTTCCTCCCTCCGAGATTTAAAATACTTTAAACATCTCCCACCACCCACTCCCTTAAAAGAGACACCCCCCTCCCCCCAAATACAAAGCCTCTTTGAATGGTGCTGTAACATAGGGAGGGGTTACTAGGAGGCCAACCAACCTCAAATACCAGTAACACCACAAATGAGAACAAATTAAATGGATGACAGTTAAAGATGTATCGCCTATGTACGACAGTCTCCATGTTATTAAAAGGATACCATCTTGGTATTTTTCATTTTCATCCTACCACCAATCACTCGCTGTTTGTAATAACCAACTGAGAAGGCAAAATTGTTTGGATATATCTGTATTTCATTTTATTAAAACTTCTGACTATTAGCTCTAGCAACTGACATTTAATCTTTGAAGCCTATAAGAATTCTTAAAATATGAAAAAGACTAAATACACTGGTTGTCAAATCTAAAGGAAAGTATGAACCACTCTTAAAAAAAAAAAAAAGTTGGGGAAGCCGGAATGGCTCAGTGGGTTAAGCACTCACTTTGCAGCGCCGAGGACCGAGGATCGAATCCCGGCCCGGGCCTGTGGAGACCCATATGCTGAACCTGGGAGTTCCCCCAGTTCAGTTCTCTCTCTGTCTCTGTATCTCTCTCTGTCAAAATAAATAAATAAAATAAAAATAGATTCCGCATCTTAAAAAAAAAAAAAAAAAAAAAGTTAACTGGTCCTAACTACTGACAGAATTATGAAAACAGGCCAAATAACAACAAATTGTTGAACAAATTATTTACAATACTGTATATGAACTTATTTCCTTGTGCACTTAAACCACACCTTTTTCCTTAGATTTGTGAGAAGTTAGCAATGGACCATAAATGTTCTTTGCTAGGAGAAAAAAAAAAATCCTACAATTGAATTGCTTTAACAACTGGAATGTTAATAGGACAACATGAATTGAAAAATATCTAAGAGGCTGCTTCAACTTCCATGGTATTCACAAACATAAAATTTTTTTTATACAGAATCATTTTTGGTACACTTAATGCAACAGCTCTAAGACATGCCTTTATTCTTTCTCTTGGATAGTCTTCCTGGTTTCTGATTTTTCTATTTTGAGTTCAATTTTCTCGTGTTTTCTGTTCTACTGGTTACCAGAAGCTGTGACAATGGCCCACTCAGACTAAAAGTTTTTTTTCCCTACTCTGCACATGAAGCCTTCAATTACTGCCTGCTGAAGCAGACAGAATCCTATTAGTAAGAAAGACGACCACAAGATGCAGTGCCCTGCCCTGGCTGTATAAAAATAATTAGTCCAAACTTGACAAATGTATAATGAAGTTGCACAATGATTATATATATATGAAGAAAAACTAGTTTGAATAAGCCTCGTAACATCAAATACCTCAGCATGATCATTTGGAGCATTATTTTTCAAATTTAAAATGATAAATCCTTAGTACTTTGAGTTAATACAATAAAACATTTTAAACAGGCAGAGAATGTGTAGGTTGTAAAAAAATTTATTTTGTTGACTATAAAATTGTATTTTAAAATTAACCCCATTACACGATTGAATTAATATTAAGAAAAAATTTACATGATTCAACTTTAGAAAATTTATCTAAAGCAATGTATTTCTCTGTTATAAAAAAAAATCAGCCAGCCATATTATAGTATTTTCCTTTAATATTCCGATGAGAAGAGTTGAAACAAAAAAATAAGCTCCCATCACAATAATTTAGGACTCTATTTTCTATTCTAATCTTTGGAGATGGTAAAAAAAAAAAAAAGATTCCCCAAACTAGCTGGTCAGAGATGCATTCTCTTCCTTTGTACAGGAAAGCCAAAAGAATTTGAGTATACTTTCGCAAAGAAGACATGAAGCATCCAGTTATTCCAGAGCATTTTAGGTTTATTTGTTTGGTGGGGGCAGAGTGGGAGGAGGCTTAACAACAGAAAACCAAATTGTAAAACAAAGTCTTACCCCATTCTCTTTGAATCCTTATGAAATTGTCAACACAGAAGGAAAGTCATCAAGAATACTTTTCTTTCATTTTCATAGGAAAACAGTCATATATTCATATTAAACCTTGAATTGTAGAATAATATTACCTCACAACTGGTAAAATTAAATAAAATTTAAATAAAAAAATTTTAAGGCAAAAATAAGCTGTGCAGTTTGGTTATTTCTGAAATACCCAAATATGCTTTCCCTATAAAAATTAACTGGGGTCCACATTTGTTTTTCAATGAAAAGCTGCTCACAGAGCCTGCAGAGGATCAAAGCAGTCAGATAAAAAGCAGTGCTGTCCTCTAGTGGACAGCCACCAACCCGAAAAGAGCTCTGAGTTCACAAATCTTTAGTCCTGTTTGGGATCCCAAATTTGTCATATTGTAGAAAAGACCGAAGCCTGGTACCTTTGTATTAACCACCGTTTATACAAAATTCTGTTTTAAGACAGGTGAAGTATGGTGACTATAGTATCAGGGCTATAGTATTCGGGTATCAAGACATCAAATGTTTTCTATTACGGTTCTTCAAAATTACCCAGTATTTAAAAACTCCATAGTTACCAGGGAAAAAAAACTAAAGTAACAAACAAAGACCATAGCCCAAAGCTAGATCAACCTAAGAAGAAATGAAAATATCAAATATCTCACCAAGAAGGGACTATGCCATTAATGCTTGTAACCTCAGCACTAATGAAATCTAACAAAGTTCTTCAAAAAATATTGAATGGAGTTACATAATATAGATATTTTAGTATGGAACAATAGTTTACACTGTATTTCCCCTATTAATATCCATTAAACAAGTATATGACAACAGTGATTCATCATGAGTTTAAGGCCTAGAAATGAAACAAGTTGTTCTTTACATGGACTTTAATTAAATAAAAACATTTTTATTTTAAACCAGAAACAAACAAACTAACTGCCTTTAAATGTCTTGATACCGGTAAATTAAAAAGTTGGCTGCCAGGTTGCCATGGATACACTTTTCCATCTATAGCACCAGACTTTCCTACTAAATTTAGTTAAGGACCTAAGTAACAATTGTAAAGCAACATTTATTCTACTAAGACTGTAATGATTCACAAGTTGTTCCAAACTTGCAAAGTAAAAATGTAGATAAATGTAAAAAGTGAAAAGGTAGACAAAATCCAAACCATAGATTATGATATAGGGAGAAAAAGATTATAAATACTGAATACAAGTTAATAATGAAAGCTCTTCTAGGGTTTTACTGACGAAGCTCAGAACTGAAATAGAATCATGATAGAGACCATGCTTTCTGTTTTCACTCAAATATCATATTTTCCCCAAAAGAGCTGAATGGGTAGGTCATGTGACAACTATTTTTAACTCAGTCCTGAATATAAATGTCAGAATTCCTGAAACTGGGTTAAAATACAAAATAGTTGAGAGTGCTGAAAGACAAACTTTTACTTATGGTCTAAGACTATTTCATAGATATTATTACTACAACAATATACTCTCTTGCTGGAGCACACTGAGAAAGATATAAGAAAAAAACAAAATCAAACATCTTGCCTACGAGTATCCCTTAATGACTAATCTATAAAAAGCAAATATCACCCAATGCACTGGCAGATTCTTGGGCCCTTCTCCAGATGTACTGAACCTGAGTATTTGGGTATGAGTCCCAGGAATCTGATTTTTGCATAAACTATCACATGACTCTTGTACAGAAAAATCTTAAGAGATTTTGAAGGTATAGATTTTTAGCTTTCTGCTTTTGGGTCCCTCACTGTACAATGGTATCTTTATACTGAAGAATAAGCAATGTAATAAAAGCAAATTCATCTTGGTTTCTACATTGTTGAATATGAAAATCATTCATCAACCTTCACTGATTTCTTTCTCAGAACACAAAAAATATTTCCTGTGTCTAGATGAACCTAGGATTCCCATTGCTTGTCTCTCCAATCTCTTCCCTTAAAACATATAAAATCTTGTATTCATTTATATACTAGTTTACTGTTGTTCATTCTGCCCTTTGTATATATTTTATTTACATATTAGTATATTAGTAATGTCTTAAGTAATACACTTTAAGATTTTTAAAAGAAATAGTATACCTCATATATTTGAATATGAATATCTAACAGGACATTAAGATATTCAGCTGTCTATTTAATAAGTGCTTTTTGATGATTTTTTTGATTTTTATTTCTTTATTACCATTATCATGTGGTAACTCTAATTTGGAAAACAGCAAATTGGTTCAATGGCCATACTCTATAGCCCTCAATAAGATAATTTTGCTCTGAAAGAGCAGCTTTTTTTAAATCAACAAATACCACAAAAATGAAAACAAACTGTTTCAATAGTACATTGGTTGGTTTTCTGATCTTATCATTTAGAAAGTTAAAACTAAATGTTATTTAATCTAACAGCATGTATGCTTTCTCAATTGATCTTTAAAAGTAGTTAACTACATAGGAAATGCGGCTGGTGTTTTAAGTGAACACAAAACTTGTGTTTTTTAATTGACTTTCTCTGAAGGAAGGCCATTTTCTATTGATGTGTTAGGAGCCACTTTCTATTATATATTCAATTAAAGTTTCTACTTTATACTATTACACACTTCTGCATATTAATGAAGATTCACTTTTTCTTAGCTAATTCTTATGTTAAGTATTTTTAACTTGGTATTTATGTAAAAATATTCAAATCTTGAAGAGTAGTAAGAATGATTTATTCTAAAACTAGAAAATATTAACTTAATTCATTGAATGGCCAGACAGAATATTCTAATGTTTACTGAGAAGTCCTTTTAAAAATAAAAGACTCTGAAAAGTTAAAAAATGGAAAAAAATCTAGCCATAAATGCCTCTATTTTTCATATTTTATGGCTGGATACTTTCTGATCAGCCCTTATATATAAATTCATTAATCCCACAGCATAATATAATAATAAACACTATAGTTAAAAACATTAATTCAATAAAGTAGTAAAATATAAATTTCTGTTATAATATAAATAGTAATTGTTATTTCATTTTAAATGAAATTAAGAGAGGCATTGGAATAGATTTTAATAACAATTTTTATTTTTAATTGTTATTGTATAAGAGTGGGGAAATGTTACATATGCAGGATAATAATTTTTATCAGTTTCTAGATGAAAAATACAAATAACTCTAGGTATGTATTATCAAGAAGTTTTTTAATAATTTAGAACATTATTATAACCAGGGATGCTGGTTGAGTGTTTGCCTTGCAACCATGAGGTCTGGAGAGTTAGCTCTGGCCCAGGCCCATGCAAACCCATATGCTGAACTGCGATGCAACTATAACTGCTGGGATGGCAGTGAAGGTTCTCACCTCCCATGGGGAAGGGCCCCCAGTTTGGTTCCCGCCTTACATGGCCCCACATCCACCTGTGTGGAATGAAACTATGTCATAACCAATTATGTGCAACTATGGAGACTGCTGTGCACCCTCCCCCCTTCTCTCTCTCACCTTCTCTCAAAACAATAAAATAAATCTTAAAAAAAAAAACAACTTTCACTATAAAAGTTTTAATTAAGTTGATGAGGCTTGTTAAGACAACACAGCCTATATTTAGTTAATAGATTGGCATTTTATTAACTTTTGACTCTGGTAACTTGTGTTTGGTCCCCAAGTTACAGAACCAAACAGCAGACTGCTGATAATATGGCTGGATTAGAAAAGCTTCAAGACACTGCAGATGTGTATGAGGACCGTGAACAGTAAGTTTGAGTGCAACCTCTGCATTCCTAAGCCAACTATAAATGGTTCTTAGTTGTGTGTTTCTCCTGTATTAGTATGCACAATTGAGAATTGGTTATAATTTAATAATCTGAACAAGCATTAAATACCAAACCACTAAGACAAGTTATAGGTACACTATGCTTTAATAAGAATTACACAACTATGCTAAGTGTCTACTTTAGTCTATTTCCCTAAAGGACGGCAGTCTTTAGATTAGTTGGCTTTGAGAAGGTAATCCGGCTATTTTTTTTTTTCTCAGAAACAAAAATCTAGAAATCTGCAACTGCCTTCAGAAAAGTTAAAAACCCACATACAAAACAAAACAAAAACTACCTTAGAAATTTGAATGTAAATAAAGGTTACCCTGTCTTTTTGAAAATTACAAAAGAACATATTAAAACAAGACTGAAGAATTGCTACATACTAGAGATGTCAGGTAAAATTTCATACTGCATAAGCTAAAAATTACAGTTGATATGTGATACTGTGGTGTTTAGTAATTTCAATAATTCAAAAAAAAAAATCCATAAATAAAACAGAACAATTTCTGCTAGGGAAAATTACCCAGGAAAGTGAAAAGAAATATTTAAAGCAGAAAACAAAATAGGAAAACTCAGAACCAAAATATTTTCACTGAAAGGGCTTCTGTTCATTTTCCCCTACTAAGTAACATTAACTGACAGGTAATTGTATTTGTATGATAGTACTGATATGAGGACCTTATTTCCATTTTATCTTATCACTGCCCTATGTGAAATAGACAGAACTTGTCACAAATTAAGAAATGAAAACATCAGACTTCTTAAGCCTGAAGGACCTTCTTGTCAAAAAAAAAGAAAAAGCCAAAAAGCCCCTCAAAAGTACAAGGTAAATGTGTTTTTCTGACTAGCACAATTCCGTTATGATTAGTGGATGAAGTTAGGCAACTCTGGAAAATGGAAGATCAAGAACTGAATTCAGCTGTTTTGATGTCAAGTCCAATGTTAGTCCATAGATTTCATTTCAACCCCGCTTTTCCCTGCCACCTATTTCCAAAAAGATGAGGAACTTAAACTCCATAAGAAGAAATTATAACTGGGCCAAGATTACTGAGCCCCAAAATAGCAGAGTTGAGTCTAAAACCCAGAGTACATGTCGTACTCTTTATATAGGCCTCTCTCGTCCCTGTATGAATTTTAAAAAGTTCTTTAAAGGTCAGAAGGCATTCCCTTTGATTTTAAGTTTATTAGACACATAAAATGAAAGAACTACAGCACTGCAGTGGAATTACAGAGGAATTAAACGTTTTCAATGAATTCCCTTAAACTCAAAGAGGAATAAATAACAGTTGCATGTTTGTTTAAGGGGTAATTATTTTTATCTTTATCTTCATTTCAAGCCACTGGCATTCATACGAATACAAAGAGGGCATATTAATCACATTTTCTGTGACCCTTAAAGACAAACGACTTGGATTTCATGCATTAGATACTTTGTGATGAAGATATTCCTGGTCTGAGATACAGAGGCTGCATTTGGCCCTATGTTGGTTTTCTAGCAGCTTCTTGTTACTGGAAGCAGCCTTGGGGGACTGCTTGCCAAAAGGAAATCTATATATAGTACCCACGCTTCCCTTCTTTCAAGTATGCAAGTCCAACTACACTGCTTAAAAGAACAGGTTTTCCTAGAAATCCAATGAATTTGATGAAGTAAGATACAATCTCAACCATATCTCACATAAGGTACTTTCACAAATCATCAAGCTATTATAAAATGCTGGTATACTATATACCCTGTATCTTCCAGGATAGTCCACAGCAGTATGCTAAGGATTGTAGAAAACAGGGAAGAAGGCCTTAACCCAAATCAATCAATCAAATATATATCATCAGAAAAAAAGAGGGGCATGTATATGCTAAGGGGCTATGTTCAAGGAAAACTATGAACTGAAAATTATATATTTATATGTATATAAGTTATCTCCATGTCATGTGTTGGTGAACCTACCTGTGTATATTATCTTGGCCAGAAGGAACTACACCTACGTTGGCCACATTTACAACCTTTTGAAGGATCACAGAGGGAGTGAAATTCTGTGGTGCAATGACGATAATAGTAGAAGTTTCATTCATTCCTGTTAGCATTCCTGTAAAAGCAAAAGAAGGCTCCCTTTATGAAATTCATAATTTCTTTATGAAAATTACATTAAAAAATTTTAAGCTTATAGCCAAAATTTAAAATTTTTTTTGAGAAATACTACTTACGAATGTACTTTACAAGATAATTATGACAAAATTAAAATGAACTGCAACTGTTTCAAATAATTTTTAAAACCTTATTACGTAGGAAAATAACTAAAAATGTATTCAAACATCACATTCCTCTTAATAAATCTGATTTTAAAAACTATAGGATAAAAATGGAGAATCACAAAGATGAAATTTCAGTTTCAGTCCTTTAAAATATACTCAATTAATTTGGCCTATGTAAATTACTAAGCTTTTACTTTTTAAGAATTTTCCTCCTTTCCTTTTCAAAGATCTCTCTTGCCAAATACTGCCTGACAACAAATCAAAGTGATTCTGAAATAACTAGCAGCATTACCTGATGAACGGCTTCAATATGACGGATCAGAGTTATCTCATCAATGATTGAAAGTCACTGAACAGTTATGTGGTTCTAAAAATTGTACACATATCTAAGCTATACTTAGTGATAATAATTTAGTGAATGGCACTATGGTTACTGACAAAACCACAAACTGAAATTTCTAAAAGCAAAACATTTGAAAACAAAGAAAAAAATGTGTAGAAAATTTTAAATCCCAGAGACATTTCAAATATTTAAGAAATTAAGGCAAGCAAAATTATAAACAAAAACAATACAGAGTTAATACAAGACATGCAATTAATATCAGAATTTCATGTAAAAATGTTCAGTGAACAAATTCAATAACATACCAAATTCTTGGAATACTAAAATTTAGTACCTGGGTTAAAATAATTACAGTATAATAAATGTCATCTATCTGGATCTGTGATATAAATCTTGGGCACCTAATGATATATACTAAAAATGATAATCTTCTGGGACATTTTATATGCACACAATAGTTTACAAAATTTATGAAAATGGTAAAATTTGATTTTATGTTTTCAAAAGGCCCTGCATCTTCAGGGCTATGTATTTAATTTAGTTATTTTTGCGAATGCAGCCTGAAAAATGTAAAAAAAAAATCCCTACGATTAGGAGTGTGAAAACAGTAAAACCTAACACCGTAAAAAAGACTTATCTAGCTTTTAACGAAGAGCAGCTTTTACTAACCACTTTCAAACTCGGGGACACTGTGCTCTGTCTTAGATTGTTTAACTTCAATATTAGGCAAGCGCTTTAAAAACTACATAAGCAGTCAAACACTGCTTTTAAGTAAAGCACAGTGGCTGCTGACATAACACTGCTGAGAGATGTGTGTACTCATTTAGGATTTAAACCTTCTCCATTAAGCTCTATTGAAGAGCAACTGCTGAATAAATGAATGCAACTATGTTTATGTTAAAAGCCTGTTTCCCGCAGCATGTAATTAAAGGAAATGTTGTACAAAGCCAGTACTTTTGTCAAGCTCCTGTAAATGGAAAGATGGATAGCACTCAGAGAAGTGAATGCATTGCTTCATATTTAACCTTAACACTCTTGTCATTAATGGTTTGTCTAACTTGGTCTATAAAAGACAAGGTACTGTTCCATTGAAGTAAAATTAAAAAAATCAACTAAACCATGCTTTTCAGAACAGAAGATTCATTATCGTCAGCTAATGTATTGGCATAAAGCAAAGTAACATCCTATCAAGTAAGGCACACATTCAATCTGCCTTCCCACCCCCCTTTATTTTTAACTCATGCTGTTTTATTGTTATAGGCAATTTGTACCACTCAGCATGACAGTGTAAACTGAATCAAGATTAATTTACATGCAAAAGAACACTTAGGAGAGCAGCATGGTAAGCAAATGTATTGTCTCGATTGCTGAGGTGGAAAAAGAACCTGGAAAGAAAAAAAGGTGCTCTAATTAAGGGGCATCAAATATGATTGCTTGTGGTAGTTAAGGGCCAGAAAATAGTAAATGTCTGACCATTTAAAGAATTAGCATCTTGCTAGCTAGGAATCTGTTGGATGGATGCATAAATCATAATAAAATTAAGAAAACATTCTAGATTTCTTAAACCAGAGATTTTTCTAAATGAAAATATATCAGGTATTCTCAAATTAACGAGAAAGAAAGAAGGTATCATTAAAAGTTTCTCCTATAAAAACAGACTTTACACACGATATACCCTGCTCATACATAATAAATGTAAAATTACTGGGAAAATATTTAAAAACTGTCAGACTCTAGAAATTTTTGCTTCATTAGAATTTATCTAAATTTTGGCAAAGCAGAGGACAGCACTTAATTTAGGTTAATCAACTGTAATTAACTGCTAAAATGCAAACCAAATAATATAAAAAATAATTTTTTTCTACGTTTTAGATTTCCAACTTAATTCATTAAGAATAAGGGGGAGGCAGTTTTGAATAAGCAACTGGCTTAAGTCTCTTAAACTAAAATTGCCTCAAGAAACTAAATTAAATATTTTTAAGTAAAAGAGATATCTCATGTTATGTACAGGATTGAAATCATCCCACAGCTAGATCGTTAATTAATTTTGCAAGGCTCCAAACTCAAATCAATGGAGAAAAATCAAGCTCTTGGTTAAGTCCCATCATAATAAATACCATGAATATAAATAACATGAACATATAGAATAAATCACTCTTTCATCTAGCACTTTACCAAGCTTATAAATTATAAACATGCATGGTTAGCCATGGAACTCTAAATGCAACAACTGAGAAAAAATGATAGATCAGGCTGTACATTAGAAACAAAATTTTTTCATTAAAAAATATTAATCTAATATGAACAATCTGTTAGAAGTATTCTTATTTAATATTGTATACTTTGTTATGTGCATCCTTATAAATATAAAATAGAACCATATTCCTTGATTTTTATTTATATTTTTTCACTTAAATCCTAAATAATAGATTAATGCATTTCTTGATTCTTAAAATATATGACCTGTGACATGATATATTAAGTATGTAAATTCATTTTACTTAAAGTTAGAAATAGATAAAGCTAGCATGTACTCAGACACATTGATACTTCTTAAATTTAATGGCATTTTGCTTTCCACAAATTTGCATTGATAAAATCTAAGCAAACTGATTTTTATTCTAAGATTTTCAGTTAGTCATTTTTAGGTATCTTTTATGAAAAAAGCTAAGCTCTTCCTTGATTAGAATAATAAACAAATACATATGTAAAGTTGAGAATTGAGACCTCTGTTACCAAACCAGTTGAAATCTATAACTAGGAAGATGCTACTGAAAATACTGCTTAAAACCTGCAGCAAATTTGCCAGCATGAAGTCCTGTATCAAAGAATGAATTCAGGAAGACAGAAAGAATGATATAGAAATGCCAAGAGACTTGCAAGGATTTACAAATACTTCATATAAACAAATTTCAAATAGCTTTATTCAGAGTAGCCTTTCTGCTCTATTAAACATAGCAAACAGCTGCCAGATTTATTCAGACAAATAATCAACAACCATAGAAGTAAAATGGCAGAAGAAAAAGGAATTTTGGCAACAACTCCACAGAGGACCACAGCTGCTCTCCAAGCGCACCTCTTATGCGCTTTCGGTTCTGTATGGCTAAGCAGGGAAAAACCCCTCAGTCACAGCAGAGCACAAAAAACTTGACCGAAATATCAAGTATTCTAAATCAAAGCCGAGGAAGAGAAAGGATATATGATAATCTACTGCTTTAGCTATACTTTAGCTGCACTTAAAAAATAAAGAAAAAAAAGAAAAGGCTGATCCCTTTAACAATAAATGTGCCCAAGCTTGCTTATTGTCACTTGCATACCACTCACCTTGGTTTGCTGAGCAGGTGTAAAGCAGAGAGGCAGGCTTTAGCCAGCAAAGGGTAAGAATAGCAAATGTAAGAATCAATTCAATTTGTCAATAGAAAAATAAAATCACAAAGATGACTTTTTCTATAGCAATAATCAACTTCCAAGAAAAGCAAATGCAAAGATGTATATAGTCATTCTTTTCTATCACTTAAAAATAAACAGAAGAATAAAAAATTACTATTTATTTACAGTCTCACATGAGATTTTCTTTGAGAGAGTCCTACAACAGGTCTTTTTGACACTGGATTGCAAAGGCTTATATTAATAGTAGAAAAATCGGTGGCACTACAGTGACGGAGTGCCAGGAAATATGCCCTTCTCCTTAGATATTTGTGTGTGCCTAGTACTTTCTGGAAGCTTGACAGATATAAATTAAGGGCCTCAAGATGAAAGGGCCTATGTTTGATAACCCCCTCCAAAGGAATAAACTAGCCTAGCTTTCCATAAACTTAAAAATTGCTGACTATACCTTTTCAATATGCCCAGTTTTATAAATGTTATCTCTCCTTAATTAAACACATAGATTCAGAGTTATTTTCCCTTATTCATACAAGAAAAATATATTTATTGGAAAGCATGCTTGACGCTGGGGCAAGCACAAAATATTAATACTTCCATTCTGCTGAAAAGTATTTTCTTTTTAGGTGCATATTTTAAAATGTTTTAACTCTGCTATAGTCTAAAAACATAGCCTTGCTTTAATATACAATTAGGTCAAAACAAAATGAAAGCTATTTTAATATTATAATAAGGACTTTATTTTGAAGTGTAAGGCACTCTAGTGTGTTCATGGAAAAAATATGTTTAATAAGCCATGAAAAACAGTTCTATAGTGAAAGAAAAAAACAGAAATACACCATTTATAGTGGTAGGACTCTGGTTAAGTCCCAAATTCCTGACATTTTCACTAATACAAAGCACATGACTACAACAGTTGACAAACTACAACTCCCAGAATCAAAAAATTAAGAAGCAATTTATTATTTCAAAGACACATTAATCAATTTTCTGGCATGCCAGGAATGTAGACAAACATACTTCTGAGGTTACTTTACAAAAGCAAAGCATTAGCAAAAATTAGAAGATGATGCACTGACATCTGTTACTAGCTGTATGTGTGTATAAATTAATTAATAATAGAGACCAGCCAGAAGAAAGAGCAAATATTTGGGATGGCAATTTCTAGTAATCTCTCACCTTGCTCTTTCTTAAAATCTTTCTCTGACATGGCCACAGGTAAAAGCAGTTCTCCAACAGGTGGCTGAATATTAACATTGAAGCGATCATCCTTGGTACTAAGGAAAATAACACATCAAAGTTGACTAAATGCTTAATAAATAAACATTCTTCTTAATACTATGCAGTTAAATAGATGCAATTAAAACATATGCGAGCATAGACAGTGTAAGATTTTCTTCGCTTAAATATCACAGTTAAAATGGCTTGATACATTTATCAACATTATTTACAGAGAAACACATCTCTTACCTCAATTGGAAAACATTTTTAAATAAAAACATGCAGTTATAGTAACTACACCATTTGGCACAGAACTTTTAAAAATAGGTAAGCAGCAAAGGTATATATATATATATCCATTACTACCACAGGAACACTTGACTCAGCTTATAGAGTAGAGAAATAATATTTTATTTTACTTTGTGTGCTTAAAGCATAGAGAACAGGGTGCTTTAGTCATAAATGGTTAAGATCTGCTTTAAAATATTAGTTTTTAATAAATAAAATGTAGTACTCATACTGTGTTTAGATGTGTGCTAATAAAGCAATTCCTCATCTGCAAAGTTGCTTTCTTAAAATATAATCCCTTACCTTCTAGTCGTGTTATTCACTGACATTATTGATCAACATGTGGTGAAAGTTATTTCCAAGGGCAGGATATAAAGAATTTAAGGAAGGTAACTATGTACTTGTATCAGATAGAAAAACAACACAGAGTACATTTATGTCATTTAAATCTTATGACACTATTCTCTATACAAAGTGACTAAAACTGCTTAAAATCTTTTAAGTTACATTTTTGGAGGTAGGTTGATGAGTATATCAGTTACAAATGTGTTTGGCTGCAAATAAGCAGAAAATCCAACAATTTCTTGAGCAATAGGTGCTCATTGCATAGTATACGGCAAGTCCTAGCGTTATCAGTCAAATGGCTTAAAGATGTTGTTAGGGACCCAGGTTTCTCTGCCTTTCAACTCTACCATCCTTAGTATGTTGGCTTTCATCATCATAGTTGCCACATGGCTGCTGCATCTCCAGATACCACTTTTATATTTCACTGAAGAAGGAAGACCGACGGAAGAATAAGAATAGTGAATAAGAGCCAATCAGCTCCTTTGTAGCAGGAAAGAAAAAGTTTTCCTGAAGGTCCTACAGAAAATATTTTACTTCTGTGTTTGAACTGGAGCTCAGGGCCAGTGGGAAAGTGGCTAGGGAAATGGAGATTGTGAATAAGAAATACCAAACATTAGGTTAAAAACACTTTATTGAAGGGTGGGATAGGGGCAAATAATGTAACATGAAGAAAGATACTAAATTTTATTTGATTCTACTACATATTGTATTATTGTAAGCTGCCTTCTATTTTTCATGGAGTAAAGACTAGACTAAAAAAAAGAATGTTTTGAATTATTCACATGTAGTTTATCCAAGGTATACCAATAAGCCCAATTTATTTATTAATTCAATAGACATTTTTTTAATATAAACTTGATCCCATGTACTGTGCAAGTATGTGGGAATTTAAAGACAAGTGAGATTGAACTTTGAAGTTCACAAGTCTAAGTGAGAGAGAAAGGGCTCAATTACATTTATAATTGAATGATAAATGCTACATTAGAGATATGTGGAAAGTGTCACAATCCACGAAAGAGGGGCTGATTAATTCTGCATGAATGAGGTAAACTTAAGTTTGTTTCTAAGAGGAGGGAGGGGGGCATTCTGGACCTGTTTTGGGAATGGTGAGCAGTGGAGTGTGCCCAAAGATGAGGGTAGGGGAACACGTCGAGACTATCATGTACTGCATGACCCAGTTCTCCCTGGGCAGTCCCAGTTTACGGCTATTGTCCTGGCATCCTGTTCAGTTAATGTTTCCTTTCACCCTCTAAAGTGTCCTGATTTGTACGACAAAGTCTATAACCACTTTCCTCATATAACAAGGGGGTAAAAAGTGAAACAATCAGAGTGGAATGTCAAGGAAGTTAGAAGACAAGGGATGCAGAGTTTTAAGGAGTAGGGGAAGAGTCATAAAAAATCCAAAAAGGCTAATTATTGAGAGTAGGCCACTGGGTTTGCGGAAAGATCATAATTGACTTTTCAGAGAGCAGTATCTGCAGGAAGTGATAGGAGTGAAAACCGATTTAAAATAGACTAAAATAACTGGGTAAAGAGGTAGTAGATGGTGAATATCTAGATTATTCTAGTTCTCATTGCCATACACTCTGTCTCTCCTACATGCTCCTCCCTCCCTCTTTCTCTTTAAATACTAGGAAATCCGTGAGGGCTTCGGTTGGCAGAGGAGGCATCAGTGGAGAAAAACATTGAAGGTGCAAAGGAGACATATGGTGTTTCAACAAAACATTGAGGGAAAAAACCTACCAATTATTTTTTTCTCAATCCTTTTGAAGTTCTACTTTTTCCCAGTACATATTTTAGTACACAACATGTGAGCACTGTGAGACAGACACAGATATAATTTAAAAATAAATTTAAACATATAGGGAGCATATGGTAGAAATATTTTACTAATAGATGTACACAGTTGAAAAATTAGAAGTCCACTGGGTTAAATTATATATACTATACCATCTTTCCTTGTGTTTTCTTTTTAATTACATGTGAAATGATCAGCCATCTCCTTAACACTCTTGAAGGATGCCATTTACTCCCTTGATGAAAGGTAGCTCGCTACATGACACTGATGCCCAGGGAGAAGGCTGGGAGAGTGGAGAAAGAAGGGAAAAAGTTGCCTTCTAAGGCATATGTGAAAATCTAGGTGGGTAAGCAGCAGGTTTAAGTTGGGGAGGGTAGGTGACCCTGAAATGCCATAGCAAGAAGCAATGTGTTTGAGACTAACACATGACTCAATTTGATTGGATATGTTTCGCTTTTGTTGCTTTTGGTTAACGCATGTTTTATCTTCTGTAGTTGCTGAAATGGTTAACATAATTATGTATGAAAAACTAAGTATATAAGTTCATCTGAAATCAGCAAATATATTAAGACTGAAACACTGCTGTGGCAGATACTACTTGTTACTTATTCAATATCCATTTTTCCTTCTTTCCTGATATACTCCTGATTTTGTTCGGGTAGACAATGTACACAACGGACACACTGTATCTCAGCCTCTCTCTCATTCATAGCTAGGAATGATCAAGTGACCCAGTGATGATCAGTGATGTATAAATAGAGTCTGTTGGGGATTTCTGAGAAAGTTTCGCTTTTCTTTTCTTTTAAGATTTATTTTACTATTTTTGACAGAGACAGACAGAAGGGGGACGGCCCAGAGCAGTCTCATAGTTGTACGTCATCAGTTTTTCAACATGGCTTTGTTCCACACAGGTTGGAGGAGGGCCGTGCAGGGCAGGAAATGGGCTGTGGCCCTCCCACATGGGTGGCACAGCCCCTTGAGCCAGGGGCCAAACTGGGGGGCAGGGGGCAGAAACTGAACTGGGGCTCTCCTGCATGGGAAGCACACCACAGTTCAGCATATGGTTCTGCACAGGCTGGGGCTGGGATTCAATCCTTGGTCCCTGGGGCTGCAAAGTGAGCACTTAACCCACTGAGCCATTCTGGCTTCCCCTGCTTTTCTGAGTAGACATGGCGTTTCCCTTCATGTCACTTATCCACCACCATCTGAGATTACAACTCCAAGTGGTGTGCACCATTTGAGTGCTATCCCTTTGGGTTTTAAAATCAAGGTGATGCTAGTCTAATAGAATGACTTTTTCCCTTTGTTCTAGAGGTTTCAATAATATAGAGATTATCTCCTTTTTGAAGTTCCGGTACAACTTTTTATTTATATTTTTCTAGAAAACCACTCATTTCATGTGAACATTCCAATTTATTGGTATAGAATTTTACATATTAGTTTATAATTTAGAAGATCTCTGTTTAACTGCCTTCTCTTTTCTAAACTTTCTTGCTTCTTTTCTCTTTAATCATATTAACCCCTAGTTTTTATTTTTTTGGTACATCTTATTTGCCATTCAGAAAATGTGTATTTTTTGTACTCAGGAAACAAGGAATTCTTTGGAAACATACATAAATCTCAGATCAAGCTTGATAACTGAATTACTAAAATTCTGAGTGTTCGTGTGTTTTTCTATATCTACCT
Source organism: Craseonycteris thonglongyai (assembly GCA_004027555.1). Taxonomy (NCBI): domain Eukaryota; kingdom Metazoa; phylum Chordata; class Mammalia; order Chiroptera; family Craseonycteridae; genus Craseonycteris; species Craseonycteris thonglongyai. The sequence continues at coordinate 39,181 of PVKE010004451.1, forward strand.
ATATGTCTATCTAAATTATCTATCTTCCTCTTTGTCAATTTCTGATGTGCATATTAAAATATACTATGATCATGGCTTTGTCAATTTCTCTTAGCATTTTATTGGTTCCTACTTTACATATTACAAAGCTATGTTGTTGAAAAGTTTATAAGTGTTATGTTTTTGTGGAGGAATGCAATGAAGAGAAATTTTTGTAATCTCTTCAGTGCTTTTTTATTTTTCTAGTGTGACTATTGCCCTGTTTACTTTTTATCATTTTTCTTCCCTCTAGTCATTTGGAGGTTATAATACATCAATCTCAATTACATTAGTGGTTAGCTTTAACATTTTAAACCCTATTTAAACTTCTTTTTTTCCTCAATCAATCCTCCTGCCAAACATGACAGGAACACCATCATCCCTTTTCCCACTTGTCTAAGCTGAGATTTTGGTTCCAGTTTATTATTAAAATTTATTTTTTATATTATGTATGAATAGTTATTTTTACACATTGATAGATTTTACAGGTAGAATTCTTTGCCCACTATTTTTTTTTTGATTCAATGTTTTTCTCAGCCTTAGATTTAAAAAAAATTTAATTCTGCCACAGTATATCTCTGAGTAGTTCTTTTCTTTTTTTTTTTTTTTTTTACTAAAAATCTGCTTCACTTTATTTATTTTTTGCCACTAGAAAGCATTTAATTTCCTAGATAGTGATAGGGGGGCCATTATGAGTAGTTCTTTCAAGAAACGATCTATGGGTGCTAAATTGGTGAAATCTTTGTCTGAAAAATGTCTGTTGGGTTTCCTCAAAAATTTAAGTCATATCCTTTGCTTTCTGGCCACCAGAACTGATGAGAAATCTAATTTTATTTATATTCTTGTTCATTTTTAGTTAAGCTGCTTTTTCCTCCCCTCTGGAAGATGCTAAAGTAGTTTCCTTTTTCACTAAAAATTTCACCAGGATGTGGTCTTTCTGATAGTTGTTCACATTCATCCTGTTTGGCCTTTGATGGATCTTTTCAAGCTGAAGGCCTGTGCATTTCTTTTTCTTGGGAAAATTTCTCTATAATTTATTTTTTGAATTATTTCTTCCTTTCATTGTCTTTTTTTTCCCTTCTAGATCTCTTACTAAATTGATTTTTTTAACCTTTCTTTCATATTTTCCATATCTGTCTTTTTACTCTCTATTCCAGTCGATTTCACTGACTTCCTCTTTCAGAACACTAAATCAGCATGCATCTGTGTCCATTGTATTATGCATCTATTGAATTTCTTTTGGCATTATGCTTTTAAATCTCCAAGAATACATTTAAATTTTCTAATTTCTCCCTTTTCAAAGAAAGCAATATATTCCTGCTTTACAAATGTAGTGTTCTCTTGAATCAGATATTAGTTATAATTTTTGAAGATATCTCTTCTCTTTCTCAAATGTTCTGTTTCCTTCATGATAAGTGAGTCTTCGTAGTCACCCTAAACCTTTCCTTTCAAGTTGATGCTTTCCTTCAAAAGTGTGACCAGTCTAAGTTGTACATTTATGTATATAATGAAGTACTAGGCTTAATTAACACACACAGCAAGTTATGCTCCCTATTATCTATGAGATTGTAGACAATTTTCTTGTCTTCTTGTGCCTCAGTTTACTTGGCTCTAAAAAAGGAATACCAATAATACTTCCAGAATTGTTTTATAAGATAATTAAATTAACATATAACACACATGTTTGGAACAATGCCTAGTACCCTATAACTGATTGAAAAAGAATTGTTTTAAGAAACAAATAATACATATAACACAAGTGTTTAAAATAGTGCCTAGCACATTATAACTGCTTGATACATGTTAATAAGTACTATTACTCTGGGTCACCTTTCCCCTGGTGGGCTGACTGGAGTTTTCTTAAGTGGGTGAGATGACTAGTTGCATGGACTTAAATGTGGAAGGCAGGTAGGCATCGGCCTACATTCTCCACCAACTGATGTAACACTGGCTTTACTCTTGTGATAGAGAGCTTGAGAACATTACTCTACTGAATATAACTGCATTTCATTTGTCTTGAGCCATCCTGCCTCCTTCCCACAAACTCAAAAACCTGCTGTTCTTACTCTCACATCCATACTAAAAGTTCTTCCTGGCAAGTAGTTCACTTTCTTTACAGTATAATTCTTAAGTCTCCAATGAAATGCGTATGTTACCTGCTCCTAGGCGTAAGGTTGGGGAATTGGAGGTTGGAAGACCCTATGACTGTCTTACACTAACTTTTCTTTTTCACTTGTTGACTTGATATTTTGCCAGATTTGTTATTACAATTGTAGTGATTTTCTCCCTTGAGTGTTTTGTCTGTGATTTTAATTTTCTGTTATTGTTTATCTGTCCCCATTTGTTTTCTAACTGCCAATAACTCTTCACAATTTCTGGTCAGCTAATGGCATTCCTTTCCCTTCCCTTCCGTTCCCTTCTTTTCTCTCCCCGCCCCTGCCCTCCCTGCCCTTTTCCTCCCTCCCTCCCTTTCTTCCTTCCTTTTTTAGTTTTCATTCTCTTTTAAAGAATGTATTTTCTGGGGGAATGCCAGGATGGCTCAGCAGATTAAGAACTTACTTTGCAGCCCCAGGGACAGAGGACTGAATCCTCAGCCCGTGTGGACCCACATGCTGAACTGGGGTGTGCATCCCGTAAGGGAGGCCCCCAGTTCAGTTCTTGTCCCATGATTTGGCCCCTTGCTCAAGGGGGCATGCCTCCCTCATGGGAAGCACCCAGACCAGTTCCCACCCTATGTGGCCTCTACCAACCTGTGTGGAATGAAACCATGTCTAAAACTGATGACGTACAACTATGGAAACGATGCTGAGCCCTCCTCCTTCTCTCTGTCTCTGTCAAAAACAATAAAATAAATCCTTAAAAAATGTATTTTCTGTCTTTTTAATGATTTTGGGTAAAAAGAAGAGTGGATGCTAATATTCAGCTCTCTAACTTGAGTCAAGCTATATTATTTTCATACTAGTTAATACATTCCTATCTGATCACAAGGATGAGACCTGTTTATGTATTGCATCTACTTTTAGAGATACACATTTCTTTGTATTAGATACATTTTCAATCTTAATAAATTTAATCGAGGACTTAATTTAATGGCCAGTTAAAATGCAAAGCAAACAAACAAAAAAAGAGACATTAACACTTATCAAGTATCTATAACTATACAGTTACATATAATATTTCTATCTATATATATGTATCATATAACTATAATGATTTAGAATTATTCTAGAGGCTAAAGTAGAATCAATTTACTCTTGTTCCTTTTCTTTTAGTAAATAGAAGTATACCTGAAAGGCTTATAGTCTACATTCTCAATTTTTGAAAGCTTCTTATCAAATATGATGTTATTACTCATAATTTCATATATGGATATGTATAATATATTTTGAGAAAAAAATTCAATATCAGCCATTCTTGCTCCCCCCACCACCCAACGTTTTATTGAACTACCAAGACTAATACAGCACATCACTAAGCAAAAAGTGCTGTTTACTATGCAAAAGGCACAGTCAGTGATTGGCATCTAAGACCAATTGATCTACCCATTACCACTATCTCCCTACCCCTCTAGCACTACTATGAAGCTATTGATTTAAACACCGTCAATTGGTTTCCATTTTCTGATTTTGGGCAGGCCAATTAAGAAAGTGAGTAATTGTGATTACACTGCTTCAGGATCAATTATATTTGATGCAAGACAAAGTGTTCTTTTTGGAACATACAAAAAATAATTTTTGATCTAGTACACTTATGTGCTTAATAAAATCTAAAATAAATCATTTATACCATCACAACAGGAAAACATATTAATGTAAATGCTTATAATAGCTAAGGCTATTTTCTTGGTAAAATATATTTATCATACTCCTAAAATTAGTTTAAGAGCAACTGAGAAAAAATTATTCATATACACTTCCCAATTTAAGATAAAATCAAACACTACCTACATATTTATCTCTAAAGAGACTTAATTAATTGTGAAAGACAAAATGCAAATCTTGTAAAGGGACTACAGAGGAAATCTTTGTAATGAGCATATATTTTTAAAAATCTTTAGTACCGAGAAATGTAAAAGGTTCTTTAGATAAATTGTTAAGAATTTTTTTATTTTGTAATTTTGCCCTAACTTGGTACATGAGATGAGCTTTGTCATTGGGCTCACATTGTCGAAATCATTAAAATGAATAAACCTCTGGTGTTGGAGGCAAATCTATTTAGAGTGATGTTACTCATAGTCTTGTGCTCAGTAATATTGATCTGTATTGTTTGTCTAATAGAAAAATAATAAACAATTACTAGGCAATGTTGGGAAAAGTAATCAGTTTTTATATATCACTAATATAGCAGACCTCCCAAAACATAAAGGTGATGATCTGCATAAAATCAATGTGTCACGCTACATTGCTTATATTCATCATTGCAGGTTCTCAGCAATAAATGGTACAATATTAGGCCTGAATTACTGGTAAACTGAAAAGGTATATGAGAAAGAAAGGCTGACTATATTTAACCTATAAACTTATTCAAAACTGTCGATTTCCAAACTTGGAGATTTTTATCATAACAAATTTTGCTTTAAGCTAGTTAAAATTTAGATACAATGTCTCAATTATTTTTAGAATATAAACAAAGCAACTTCAAATCAAAATTAAAAGATCATATCCTAGACCAGAAAAATCTAAGAGTTCAAAGATAATTCTTAAAGATGTATGAATATAAGCTTTGTACTAACTGCTAAGAGTTTACGGATTTCATTAGAAATGTATAAAATGTTACATAAAAACAATTTACAATTATAAAACCCAAACCTAGAAAAAGCTTGTCTCAATGATATTCACCTATGAAACTTTTGCCAAATGTTCTTTCAAATTTTATCAAAAGCAGTTGTAAATTAAAGTAAAAAGGGAAAAGTGTATGAGTTTTAGGTACTGACAGAATCAGTGAGTCTCCACATAAGAGGCTGAAGATAACATTTGTTCCACAAGTTATATTCCTTGGGCTATTCAATAATAGTATTAAAGTTTTTTATTTCTCCTGAATTTTCCAAAACAGTATTTAAGAGAAGTAAAAAAACTAGTTAGCAGTAGCTTCTTACTCTGCCCAACAAACTACGAATTTCGAGCCTGTATGGCAGACTGTAGAAGCCTAGTCATATAACAAATACTAAGCATACATATATTGTACACAATTTGTGCAACTATTCCATGGCAGTATAACCATCGCCAAAGAAAAGGACATGTGTTTAAATGTTTTGTCTCTCAAAGAAAAAAGCTGCTGAAAGCATATTTTGATCTACTATTGTTTACACGTTTAATATAAAATACAGAAAACCAACTACACTTACCACAACTGGAAACTGGCAGTCTGAGTGGAATCACAAAAGTCAATACCCATTGAAACAGTAATGGATCCCTCAGGCTCAAGAGATTCTAGGAAATTAGATAATTCAGACATGAAAACACAGAGGTTGCGAAAAAGAGGCAAACTAAACAATGAACACTTAGATAATGTTAACAGTTTGGTTAAAATAGTCAAATTTAACGATGGCTTATAAGAACACTTTCAAACCAAGAACACTTTCAAACTAAGAACATTAAAGCAAATTATAAAGTAATTTCCCTATTTATTCCACTTGAAGTCTTTCTTTTTCATAATTTAATTCTGCACATATTTCAAAGAACACATTATATCTATTTGTTTCAGAAACATATTTCATCCTGAGAATTTCATGTACAATATTGTCTTTACAGGCATTGAAAATGAGAAGGAAATAAATTTAGTCCTGTGTGGAACAACTGTAATGAACTCTGGGTGTTTTAAAGAGATTATGAATTTAAAACTATGAAATATTTACCTTGAAATAAAACTTAAATTTTAAACAATGTTCCAAATTTGCACTGGAAAAAAAATCCAAAATTAAAAAATGTAAATTAAAGCAAAGCTGGAAGAAATGACTTTGTTGTGATCAGAAATTAACCAAGACAACTGGCTTTATAGGAACCAAAATGATTAAATTTAATTGTATGACTCAAAGAATCACTGAAAGAAAATTTAGTAACAGATTAGATTATCTTGAAAAAACAAACAAACAAGACTTAGTACTGCCATATCTTATGCTGTATTCCTAGAAAAGTGAAATTTGGGGCTTGGAGTTGTTTTTTTTTTAATGTAAAAACATCTTGATTTTTAAATGGTAGCAACAGATTAAAAATATTTTAAAAACACGATGTGTATAAATATCAGTAATATACTATGAGCTATTCTATATTGTATATGTGGACAGAAAGACAAGCAGAGTAGTATACATTGTTTCAGTATTCACTTTCCTCACATTTTATTTATTTGTTAGTTAATTTATTTATTGTTACATTTATCAGGACGACATTGCTTAACAAAAATTACAAAGGTTCCAGGTGTATGATTCTGCGATATATTGTCTATGTGTTGCATTATGTGCTGACCACCCAGAGTCAATTCTCTTTCCATCACCATATATCTGGCTCCCCTCCCTATTCCTCCATCCCCCTTCCCTCTTACTCTCAGGTAACCACTAAATTATTAACTGTGTCCATGAGATTTTGTTTCTTTGTTGTTTTCAGTTTTATATTCCACATATGACTGGATGAAGAAGTTGTGCTCCATATACACATGGAATATTACTGAGCCACAAAAAAGATGAAATACTGCCATTTGAGAAAACATGAACGGAGCTTGAGATTATCATGTTAAGCAAAATAAACCACACAGAAAAAAACAAGAACCATATGACTTCACTCATATGTGGAATATATAACTCCCCTCCCTTTTAAATGTATGGAGTGTGAAAGTAAACAGGGAAGGGGAGGTATGGGAGTTAATTGCATTCAAAAGGCAGACATCATGGAGGGATAGATACTGAGCCAGAAGAGCGGTTGGGGAAAGGTGATGCCCATAGGTAAAATGAGAGACAATTTGGATTCTTCAGACCCATCCTTCCATTAATACCCTTGGTATTACCTTTGCTGGTATCTGATTCCTCAGGGCAAAGAAATGTTTTTATCTTGCATGATAAATTTGATTTACAGAGGGAAAACAAACTGAATATTCTAATTACAGTCAATAAAATAATATGTATTCCACTTTACTTTTAAAATGAACACATTAAATTATCAAATACTGTCAAAATTTTAAATGAGAACACTTACCTATTGGATTAAAAATATGCATTTGCATGCCTATAGGTAGTTTTTTTTCCCCTATGTGGATATTTTCCAACTTTCGATCAGTAGTATTATTCAATGTTATCTGTACAGAGACCATCTTATCACCAAAAATGCAAGGCTGTCTTGGAAAGAAATAATGGGCAGCTAGTCCTTTTCCACTCATTCGATGAAGCAGCACATGAGTTTTCATTGGTACAAAGACAGGAGTACTGACCTATTGTACATTGGAAAAAGAAAAAAAATGAATTAGTGAATATAGTAATTTCTGAAAAAACATGAAAAAATTTATGACATTTAACTCTTGTTTTCCCTAAAGTATTACATAAACCACAATAACAACCATTCACAGGATATCACACACATAACTATTAAGTCAGAAATTACATAGAAATATGAAGTAAATGCCTTTGAAACAGTATTAAACATTTTCTATACTCTGCAGGCACATATCCAAATGTTTTGAAAAAATATATATATAACAAGAGATTAACCTCACTTATACATATGAGGGCTGTCCAGAAAAATCCAGCTATTGTCAACATAATGAGAATAGCTACATGGCTGGATACTTTCTGGGCAGCCCTCATATTCATTTTTTTTTGTTTCTAGTTTTTTTTTGTTAGTTTTTTCCCCCTAGGTATACTATATTTGGACATCTTGTTAATTTTCTTATTAGTTTTAATAATTTGTCAGTTGATTTCCTTGGGCTTTTGAACTATAAGATAGTCTTATCTGCCAATAATGAACAATTTGTACCTTCATTTCCAATCATGACTCCTCGAAATTCTTTCACCTCGAATTCCTTTCATTATAAATGGAAGACTATGGCTTCCTTTAAGGTGGTTTCTTCCTTTGCTATAATGGTTAAAAAAAAAATCTTCCCTCCTTTGAAATCAGGCTCTAATTTTTTAATTCACATGGAATCGATATAGGTATAGCAATTCGATATTTAATTATTCTTCTCTAAATACTTAACTAATAGTCTATACATGATTTAAAGTTAGCCTTTCCTCAATGATCTTTAAATGGAAACATTTTAATTATTTAAGTACTCTGAGACATTTTGGAGCCTTGACTGAGCTGTTAATTCAGTACACATTGTTATTATTTCTTACAGGCATACAAAACAATTAGATTATTTGGTAGAACAAAAAGTTCCTCATCCCCCTACACTCACTAGTATTTTCTTGGCTAATCATGTTTGTCCTTCCACTGAACTCTAGACCCTTTTAGTTGGATTCTCCCCTCAATCTTTAGTAGACTCAGAGGCAGCACATTAAATGAAGAAACACAGTCCATTCTAAAATTACGTGGCTATCTCTACAGGATTTTTTTTTTAAAATCATTTTGTAATTAAATATATCTAATCAAGGTATTTTTCTAACATTGTGCTCTCCCAAACTAGGTTTTCTATTACAATTATGAGCAAACATATTAACCTATCTAACATGTTAATTATGCCACTGACACCTGATGACCTTAAAAACTTATAATTTAAAATTCATCAACAAAAATCCAAGAGTTAAATATTATATGTATATATATATAGGGAAAGCCGGGATGGCTCAGTGGGTTAAGTGCTCACTTTGCAGCCCCGGGGACCGAGTATCGAATCCCGGCTCTGGCCTGTGCAGACCCATATGCTGAACTGGGGAGTGCCTCCAGGTCGGTTCTCACTGGGGTGAGACCCTGGCCCAGTTCCTGCCCTGTGCAGCCCCACTCCCACCTGTGGAATGAAACTACGTGGAAAAACCAATGATGTGCATCTATGGAGACTGTTTGGGGCCCTCCCCCTTCTCTCTGTCTCTGTATCTCTCTCTCTCTCTGTCAAAAGCAATAAAAAAAAATTAATTAAATAAAATATATTATATACACAAAATGATAAACGGTGTCTTCTAAGCATCATTAAACTATACTATTCCTTCTCCAAAAGCTCAAGTGATAAGGGTGGGCAATTGAACATAATCATCTTAAAATATATATAAGAATTTATTTGTAAAATACAACGAATAATTGGATAAATTTAAAATTTTAGCTATATAAACTAATGGAGCAATTGGTCTATGCATTCTACTTTAGCCTTTTGATGATGGTAACAATAGTTCCGCATTTTAAATTTTCAAAGCACTTTCATTTCTAAGCTTAGGTTTTTTTCTTTGTATAAAAATTATTTCCTGAACTTTTCTGTTTCAATGCTCACACTAAATTCTATTTCCTTTACAAATCCTTGGGTGTTTATTGGTATAACCCAAGACAGCAATCTTTGGCAATGAACATTCATTCAAAGATATAGTGGACATCATAAAGGTAAGCAAACAGACATAGAACGTGTGTATATGAGTTTATACAGGTAGAGATACATAATATATGCACAGATTTACACTCAGCAAAACACCTTTTTTCCATAAAGTTCCATGTTGCTGAGGCTACGATAATCAACTTTAACACAAACCCTTAAATGAATAATTACATTTTTCTGTATCTTATGTTTATTCCTTTTATTATATAAACACATTGGAGACAACAATCAAGTCTTAGGTTCTTTTTCTTCATTGTTCCAGAAACATAGTTGTCATTAAATCCTTAAGTACATGTTGATGTAGTAGTCAGTTTTACCTCTATGAAAGTTCATAAAAGCTTGGGCTACATATTTTACAGGGAAGTAAAGTTGAAAGTTAGAGAGAGGCAAGTGTAAAGCAGAATAAGAAGCAGGAGTTTGGTTACAAAATAAGAAGTAGCCAGGAATTAGCTATCCAAATATCACAAAAGGTGTTTAGGCGGTATCAACATGTCTTGTTTGGTTTATTGATTCTCTCTCTCAATCTAACTCTTGGACCAATGGTCCAAATATTATTTTTCTACCTTGTCTTAAAAATCTGCACATTTTATTATAATAGTTAAAATGATATGTGCAAAGGAAGCAAAATAGTATGATTCTCTTTATTCATTCTTTCCCCACTTAATCAAGTGCAAGAAGCACTCACTAATGAATTCAGCATTTTAAAAACATCCTCCATAAATATATGGTGATGGAAGGAGAAATGACTTAGATGATGTATTGTAGAATTGTACACCTGGAACCTATATAATTTTATTAACCAATGTCACCCCAATAAATTTCATTAAAAAAAACCAAGAAACAAAAATAAATAAAATTTATCCTCTGTAATAATCCTCAAAGGCTATGTGTGATACTACAGAGAGGTCTGTTTTCTTTTCATATAAACAGCATCATAAATAGCCTTTGTGGTAATAATACATATGTACATTTTTTAACTACAGAAAGGCACTAACAGATGATGTTTGGTTGCTTTTTTATTTTTTAACCTTTTTTATAAGTTCATAGAGTCATATTAAGCCAACTGCCTCCAATATCTAGGTGAACTACATAGATGATATTTTCTACAATAAAACCAACAGGTTCCATAAGTCCTTCAACCATTTCCATATGTAATGCAATTGATCCTGACATGAAAGTTTGATTTTAGCTCAAAAATTTGTACATTTGATTAGATATATATATATATATATATATATATATATATATATATATATATATATATATATATATAAAATCTGTGGCTGCTTATATTCTAAGATGCTAAACATTGTGAATGGCTTTTCTGATTTCAAATTTTATAAACATCAATGATTTCCTCAAATGTAAAAAAAAAAAAGGGTTGTGAAAATGAGGGTTTGGGTTTAAGAAAAAAGGCAGATATGTAACGAGTTTGAACAAAACAGCTTATCTTGGGCAGGAGCCAACTAATTCCAACCCACAACCAATATGGCTTGCTGGCTGTTTTATAAAGTTTTACTGGAACACAGCCATACTCTTTCATTTAAATACTGTCCATGGTTGCTCTCCAATGATAGAGTAGTGCAGCTACCACTGTAAGTGTCAAACTTATTTCTATGTGAATCCTTTACAGAAAGAGTAGCCAACTCCTGTCTAGAGGAACAAATGTTACATCCTTCCTCCTCCCTTTGCCTTTCTGTTTTAGGGGAACAGTTCTTTAGAAGTCTCTCATATTTCTGCATATTTTCTGAGAAAAGGCATTAATAACTTTGCTCCTGGGAATCTCTTCAAGAATGTCTGTATAGCAAATACCTTTTGGAAATAGGTCAATGCCTCTCTCTCAGGTCAAAGTTAGACAGGTTAGCTAATAACCCCTTATACAAAAAATTGGGATCGTCTATATTCAGGTTTGCCTCTTTGTGTAAAGCAACACACTGCATGTATAGTCATCATCTGGCCTTCATTGTGTCACCCCGTGGAAACTGGAACACAGAGAAGTGGCAAAAATGATGTTATTCTGCTGTAATAGGCCACCGCTATGGATGTGAGCAATAACTTTCCTTTGTCTTTGACACAGGACTTTCATGTCTGCTACAGTTATCTATGAAACTTCCTCAGGCTAACCTGTTATCTTGCAAGTAGGGTGACATGTCATGCTCCTCACAATTCTTGATACCTCCCCCCCTTGTTTTGAAGCCTCACTCCCATATCCACTTATTCTAAATAGCTAAACTAACACTTAGTATAGGACTACCATATACATCTGTGCAGTGGCAACTGATTAAAGAGTAGATATGAACTTAAATTCCAACTTACATTCAAGGATTGCTTTTGTTTTTGAAATCTACAAAATGGCACCATATGAAATAGTGGCTTCACGAAAGAGAATACTACTTTACACAGTAGAAACGACCTTTTTTCTTTTCAATTTCCTTTAGGAATGTCCATGCTATAACCTACTTAATTGTTCCTATGGGTTTCTGAAGTATCATTATGTGTTCTGATAGCTGACAATAAAGTGAGTCTATGACACAGGAGAATAAGAATTCAATGTTTCAGGGTTGCTGTTATCTGGATCGAGACTAAAGTGTTGGTCTTTTGAAGGCGCTTTCTCCCTAGTGTTTTACCCTGTAATGGTTACATATGGTTGTCTGCTCAACACACTTTATTATCTTACAGAAACCCTACTGCATTCAGTTCTTGATGAAGCTGGCACCTTCTCATGCTACTTCATGACCTGGCCCCAGTTAGCTTGTTCAGAATTGAATACATGGGAAAGCCGGGATGGCTCAGCGGGTTAAGCGCTTGCTTTGAAGCCCCGAGGACCAAGGATCGAATCCCGGCTCCGGCCCAGGTGAACCCACATGCTGAACTGAGGTGTGCCCCCAGTTCAGTTAAAAAAAACCCCAACAAAAAAACCCCAAACAAACTTGAAATTGGGAAAGCTGGGATGGTTCAGCGGGTTAAGCGCTCGCTTTGAAGCCCCGGGGACCAAGGATCGAATCCCGGCCATGGCCCATGAGGACCCACATGCTGAACTGGGGTGTGTCCCCAGTTCAGTTCTTGCTGGTACCTATGTGGGAGGCTCCCGGCCCAGTTCCTGCCCTGCGAAGCCCCGCGCCCACCTGTGGAGTGACACTATATGGAAAACTAATGCTGTCAACTATGGACACTGCTCTGGGCCCTCCCACTTCTCTCTGTTTCTCTCTGTCTGTGTTTCCCTCTGTCAAAAATCAATAAAAAAAAGAAAGAAAGAAATGAATACATGGCCCAATGAGTCCCTTTGCTGGGATTTATAAATTTGGGACTTGGGAAGTAGCACCGTTTCTCTGAAGTGGCTAAAATTCTGGGATTTAAAACTCTAATTTCTGTGGCCATATTCCTGCCATATTGCTCAGCTAAAAATAAAGCAATTTCAAAGAAAAGCACAGATAAAAGAGTCCTGCTGATACCTTTGGATTGTATATAAATGATTCTTGAAGCTGACAAAACTCATACCCTTTTTGAAGCCTGTATTCTGTGAAATACTCTAACATTCCTTCCTGTTAACTACTCCTTTTTTTTACTTAAGCTAGTTCAAGTTGAGTTTCTTCTGTTTAACTCCCTCACCCAACTACTGACCAGGATTAGTCATATTTCAGGATACTAATTGGGGGAGCAGGGAGTAAACTTATAATGGGAGAATGTGCTCTCTCACTCCTTTCCTGAAGCCCTGGTAGATATGTAATGGTGAGGTCAGAAACTCAGGTATAGCCTCTGATTAGGTTGAACCATAGAATCTTTCAATTCTGTAGGTCAAAACAGTTGAATTAGCAATTCATATGGTTCAACCTTAGAGCTTGCTTTGGTTCAAGGTTATTTAGTCTTACCATCTATAAGAAAGGTGTTTCTACAAAATGGTAGGGTGTGTTGAGCAGACAATCCCATATATAACCACTACAGGGTAAAACACTGGGAGAAAGCTCCCTCAAAAGACCAACACTGGGGAAGCCAGGATGGCTCAGTGGGTTAGGCGCTCACTTTGCAGCCCCGGGGACCGGGGATTGAATCCCGTCCCTGGTCCCTGGGGGACCCATGTGCTGAACTGGGGAGTGCCCCCAGTTCAGTTCTCACCGGGGCGAGACCCCGGCCCAGTTCCTGCCCTGTGCAGCCCCGCGTCCACCTGTGGAATGAAACTATGTGTAAAAACCAATGATGTGCAACTATGGAGACTGTTCTGGGCCCTCCCCCTTCTCTCTGTCTCTGTAGGTCTATCTCTCTCACAGGTCAAAAAAACAATAAAAATAAATCTTCAAAAAAAAATTAAAAATACCAACACTTAGCCTTGATCTAGATAGACGCAACCCTGTATGGCTATCCTAGCTCACTGGAGGTCTACATTGGGGTTAGAGAGCAAAGCTCATAATAAAGTACCACTTTGCCTTTCTTTGTTCTCACCCAATATCTCCCAAAGGCATCTTGGGTGGAACATTGGTCTTGTCCAAGAATGAGGAATTCTTGAGTTCCCTGGCCAATAAGAGAAACACATTTCAAGCACAAAGTAACTACAGTAGTAATCGTTTATTAATTCACTCTTTTAACTAATAGTTTAGTTGTGCAAACCACTGTTGTAAGGACAATGATACAGAGACAAGGTTATATCATGTCTCCCCTCTGTTCAAAACTCTCCTATGGCTTCCAATTTCACAGAGAGTAAAAGCCAAAAATCCTTATTAAGGCCTATAAGGCCCCATATGGCCTGGCCCCTGATGATGTTTCTTTAACCTCATTTCCAATTATTCCTAAACCCATAACTCATGCTACTCCAGCCACCCTGACATCCTTGCTATGCATTGCACACACTGGTAATGCTCCTACCACAGGCTCTTGGCATTGGTTACCTTTTGCTTGTGTATAGTTTCTCCAGATAGTCCAGATACTCCAGTTCTGATATATCTTTTCTCAAATGTTACCTTTTTAATGAGGCTTAACCCATTTATATCTCTTCTCTGTTTCCATAGCCACTTAATACCTTCTCTAATACAATATATATAAAATTTTCTTATTTATTATGTTTATTATCTATCTCCCAATTTATTCATTTTTATGTTCAATGTATAAAACATAATTTTATCTACTTTCAGAACCCAAAACACAATTTTACTATTTTAGATGATTATAGAGCTTTACAGATAATATATCTCTAGTGTTGGTCATAACTATACTTTATTAGATGCTGCATGCTTAAGTATATCACTGTTCCTAAAATTAATACTGTCTTATGAAGCACATTGTGGTGATAATTGGAGATTATCAATATTAATATTAGTTGGTTTTAGTATATAACTTGACTAGAAATTTTCTATTACCTATATTTGTACACAGATGAAAAAATACCACATTTCTTGAAACCACACTCAAAGAAAGACATTAACTAAAAGGATTTCTATGATACAAACACTAATTTCTCAAAATATCTAGTTTTAGATAACAGTATTATTTCACATTAAATATCAAAATTTGTATAAGGTGGATGGTAGGAAAGACAATATTTGAAAACACTACTTTTATTTCATTATTTAACTACAAATGTTCAAGGAATTAAAAATCTAGATGCATTAAAAGCAAGTGATATGGGTTATCCTCACTATGATTCTTGAGGAGGTAATTAGTTCAGTAACTGTAATAACTCTAAAATAAAAAGCCTCATTCTGGAGTTAACAGAACAAAAAACATCACGTAACAATGAGATAATTCTCAACAAATCTTTACATAGCATATGTTTAAATAATAAAAGTCATTTGTGTACCTTTAGATGGTTTATGAAAATAACCAATCAATTCTGCAGATACAACATTATTTCTAAAGGAAATCTATGTGACTCATGATGCCTGTAGATACACAGAGACAAACCACACATATTTTATCAGTTTATTACAGTAAGCAAATAAGCGTGGAATGAGAGTGCACATAACTGTCTACTTAGCGCTTACTGAAACATTTATAAGAGCTGTTATCTCCCTAATAACAGACAGACAGCGTGCAATTTTAGAGAGGAGAAAAGCTTCATATTTTTTAACACTTCACTAAAAAGTAACTGGAGAGTGTAAAATGAAAAATACTCTGTGCAGTTAGCTGGTAATGGACCATATTATCAACTCAAGTTAGATTTATAGGATACAAACTAGTCACTAATAGTTATTTTATGACATAGCGTGTCTGTTTTTTTGAGATTATTAAGATTAAAGTTGTAAAACTTCTTCTGAAGGTAGGTGTTCAAAATGATTGAATTAGAAAATTTAAATGAGAATTGAAAAATAAAACATGGAATATCAAGTAGGTGCCTAAGAATAAACCTTGCTTAAACCTCAGCATTACTATTTCAAAGATGACATTTCCATGTAAAGCTTTATGAAAACAATGTTTTCCAGCCTTTTATGCTTTAATCCACAGTTAGTCACTTAATCATTTTAAAGTATTATCAATCTATTCTGTTTTGGGACTTCAAAAATATGAAGAACTGCAGTATATAAAATATTCTCTTTGTATGCAGTTTTGTTTGCCTTATTTTACAGCATATCTATTCATACGGTTCATAAAAATGACCAGAAAATAGTTGTAAATAAAGACAGAGTTTCATCTTTAATACTAAAAGACAGAGTTTCACCTTTAATACTAAAGATAACTTCTTCCTTATATATGTAGATTTAGGTATTCTAGAAAGTTAACTGTACTAATGCTCCTATTTTATTTTAGTAATCAGTATATATTAGAAAAATGTGACTTTTTCACCTCTTACTTTGGTAATAATATATATTATAAAAATAGATTTGCAGAAAGATCTGAATACATTAGCAACAAACATTTAACGAGCATCTTACTTCATACATGGTGTTCAGGAGGTGCCAGTGAACTACAACTATAGACCCAGTCCACTGCCTGTTTCCATAGACTGTCAGCTAAAAATGGTTTTTACATTTTTAAATGGTTGGGGGAAACATCAAAAGAAAAAAAATAACATTTTTTGTGACACTAAAATTATATGAAATTCAAATTTCAATGTCCACAAATAAAGTTTTATTGGAACACAGCCACATCCATTCGTTTATATATGGTCTCTGACTGCCTTGGTACTACAATGGTAGGGCTAAACGGCTGTGGCCTGCGAAGCTGAAAATATTTACTATCTTGTCTTTATAAAATTTGCTGAGCCCTGGTTATAGGATGCATTCAATTTACACTGGTGTTAAGATGTGGAGGAAATTACTTTATAATAATATGCTACATTTTCCCATCCTGAAATATAACTTATCAGCCTCACTGTCAATACATTTAATGCTTTTTATAAATCTGAAATCTAGAATGAATATATATACCCCTTCCATGAAAAAATATTTCCAGAACCATAGCTTTACTATTCTTAGACATGTTATACTATTTTATTTTATTTTTATTTTTTGTATTTCTTTTCTGACTTTTGGTTTAAGGGTGCTAATAAAAACAAAACTGAGTCTGGTTTTCAAAGTGTTTAGCAGAAAATTGTTTACAACAAATTTCAGAATTGGAACATTTACATAAGCACAAAACCACTGTGTTATTTGATAGGTGTGATAATCATTTGATGTTAGAAGCTCTAATGCTTTCCCATTGACAGTATCAATGACATAGTATTTTTTAAAAATGTTGGTGACCTCTTCCATTGTAAGCAAGCTCAGAATCTTGGCATAATCTATGACAACCTCATTTTCCTTCAACAATGAATTGACAAATTTGATGTCTCTTGTACTCATTTACTTCTTTTCTATCCACCTACCAACAGTTTAGTTCAGGTCATCACTGATACTTAAAATGTTGAAAGCGTTTCCTTTCAAATTTCAAAAGTAGTGCACGTTCATTGAAAATTATTTCAAGTCATATGGAAATATAAGTAAAATCCCCTTCAGGTTTAACCATACTTAACACTTTGTTGTCCCTTTCAATTGTTTGCTCTCCTCTTCCTTCTGATTATCTAATCAATTTGGTCTCCCAGTCTTTAGATTCCTTATGCCCCAATTTGTATCACAGATTTCTGCAAAAGAAGTGCTGGGCTTTGAGGCAAGGCAGATTTGAGCTAAAACACCGGCTCTGCTTACTAACCCCGTGACACTAAAAAATTAGTCACATTCAAGAAACCTCAATTTTCACATCTGCGAAATGATGAAATTACCACCTATGTTTCAGTATAAACATAAAAAGGAAATTGGAGGAAAGAAGTGCCTGGGGAACATGATAAGCACAAGTATGGGAGTTGAAATAAAAGAATGTGTGGCTAAAGTTCAATATAGGTGAAAGTTATTAAAACTACAGAGATCAAGAGGTTGTGAGCTGATGTATTACACAGGCTGTTAACACAGCAAGTACACCGAGTTCTCCTAGGGTGACGACAGGCTGGAGAGATTATGTGTAAGAGGCCAAGATCGTCATTGAATTTGGGTAAGTGGTTAAGAAACCCCAGGATGAGAATGACAAGGAAGGAAAAAGGTATAGTAAAATGGAATGGGCCCTGTAAGAAGAAGGAATATGACGAAAAGGGAATGACCTCAAAGGAACAGTTGGGAGCTCTGCATAAACAATCTTGCTGGTAATAGTGATTTTGTCCACGATAGAATTATAGAGCATTCTGAGTGAGGGAGTTCATGTTGAGAACATTTCCTGTAGGACAGCAAGATCCAAGTAGAGATTCTGAGTAAAGTGATGCTACGGTAATAGTACTTCATAAAAATATGTGAGGGAGGGAAATTGGTAGCTTTTCAAAACAGTTCACAGACAGGACCACTGCACTAAAACTGCCCATGCTGCTTGCATTTAAAGGAACTGTAAGTTAGGGGACAGCGAGCTATGATCTCATCTAGATGAAGTCCTAGAGGATGGAAAAGAAGTATGGCTTAGTTGATGTACAAGTTGAAAAGGCAGTTTTATTATCACTATTTTAATTTTGAATATCAGGTCCCTATAAGAATGCTTTCCTTGAATCTGAAAGAGGATCCTTTTACATTATAGATGCTAGTCAGAGATGCCATAGTTGCTGAGAAATTCCTGACATAGGACAAGGATGGGAAATGGGTCCTTAGAGATCATAAGACAACACCCCCCATCACACACACACTTCTGATTTGTCATACAATTTTTTAATTCTTCAGTGACAAGGTAGGGATGGGGAGAATCTGATTTACCGGTACTACACAGGAACCTAGTCTTTGAAGTCCATGTCTGTGGAAGCAAAGCCTTCTAATGACCCAGTTTTCTTTTCATTAGTCACCTGACTGAATTTTTCGAAGTGCTTGTACTGCCCCATGTATTCTTCGGCTGTACGTATTTTTGACATATGGAGCATTTTTCTTCAAAAGCAAGGAAGGCTATGACATCCTTCTTGCCATGAAGAGTTAGGGGTGGCAGTGGTAAGAAAGTAAACACTAGACTTAAGTTAGAAGATATTTAAGTTATATGAGTAGAAAAATCATTTAACTTCTCTGAGTTTTAACTTGTAAAAATAAGGGTAATAATACTACCTAATTGACAGCATTGTTTTACATTGATACAGCATTGTTTTACATTGATTCAGCAAGACACTGCATATGAAAGTGTTTTGTTGAAAGTATTTTCTGTCGTAAGACATTTATTAGCATAAGTGAAAAAATAGTGGCAGGAGTAAGACAGGACTTAATATTTTTAAGCATCATTTCTATCAAGCAATAAGCTACAATTCCTTTTTTCAATAAACACAAAATGTTCCTTAAATGTCAGTAATACAAGCAACTGGGGAGATATTTTTTTTCTTCTTCCAAGAACTGAACAGGAAGTGAAAAAAAACAGCATTTATTATTTCTTTCCTAAGATTAATGATAACTGAAGAAAGTTTTTATTTATTTTATTTTATTTTTATTGTTTTTGGCAGAGAGAGAGATTCAGAGACAGAGAAGGAGGAGGGCCCAGAACAGTCTCCATAGTTGCACATCATTGGTTTTGGCACATAGTTTCATTCCACAGGTGGGCGTGGGGCTGCACAGGGCAGAGACTGGGCTGGGGTCTCACCATGGTGAGAACCGTCCGGGGCCCGGATTTGATCCTTGGTCCCTGGTGCTGCAAAGTGAGCCCTTAACCCACTGAGCAATCCCGGCTTCCCTGAAGAAAGTTTTTTGAACATGATCTTAATTATGAATCTGTATCCTTAGTCAACAGAGTAACTTTCAAAAGCAAATCAATAAAATGAGACTAGTATTGTCTTTACAATATCAGTTATTTAATAAACTAGACACCTGAATATGGATTTGAAGTGATAATTTCATAAGCACACAACACAGAACAAAGGAATCTCAGGAAAAGTCTGAATGCCCTAACATCATAGGAAGACTACAGTGCTTTGAGAGAGTTCTGTGTCTTTACTTTATCAGGATTACAGTGTTATTAAAACCTCTACCATTTTCATATGTATATTGAGTACTAAAATTATAAAATCCCACTTTTATACTAATCCCAAGGAATTATTATAACTCTTAGTATTTGGACATGTTGGAAAAAGCAACAAAAAATTATCATTAGGGGAAGCTGGGATGGCTCTGTGGGTTAAGTGCTTGCTTTGCAGACTTGGGGACCAAGGATCGAATCCTGGCCCCGGCTCATATGCTAAACTGGGGAGTGGCCCCAATTCAGTTCTCACCGGGTGAGAACCCGGCCCAGTTCCTGCCCTGTGCAGCCCCACACCCACTTGTGGAATGAAACTGTATGTAAAAACCCATGATGTGCAACTATGGAGACTGTTCTGGGCCCTCCCCCTTTTCTCTATCTCTGTATCTCTCTCTCTCTCTCTGTCAAAAACAATAAAAATAAATCTTAAATAAAAGAATTATCATTAAAAAATACGTAATGACTGTAACCTGAGGCAGCTAGAAGGGGCACTAGACCATATGTCAAGAGAACCTGTGTTAGAGTTTCAACTCAGCCAGCCATAACTTTGTAGTGGGACCTTAGCTAACTCATAACCTCACATAGCTTCTGTTATTTCTCTTCTGTAAAATGGGGCTAATTAGCCTGTCTGTTTCACTGAGTTGTGAAACTGATTTTTAAACTGTTCAAAAAAAGGCATTAATGGGACTATTAGTCAACTGGGTTTTCAGTCAATGTTAAAGCACCAATCTTTCAGATGACATAGAATCATGAGGTTAAAAGTACATATCGAAAAGTCGAATCGCCATTGGAGAGGGGCTTTTAAAAAATGATATTGCTGTATTTATTGATAGTACCATCCAAAGGCCTCTAAAAAATACCCCCCCCCAAGTTCTTTTTTTTCTCTGTTAGTTATGGGTGAAGAGGACGGTTCTCTAAAAGGTTTCTAAATGATGTTGATGTTAAAAAATATAGTATCACCATTTAACAGCCTTTTAAAGAGCAGTCCCTAGTATGGTCTTTGTTAACAACTGAGGGAGGAAGGGACTATTTTTTCAAAGGCTTTTAGAGGATGTTGTTAAAAGAATATATAGTGACATCATTTAAAAGCCTTTTAAATAATAGTTCTCCTTCCCTCCCAATTGTAATGTCCTTGGCTTTCATTTATTTTGTACTACAAGATGAAAATGGACATGCCAACATATTATTGGCCATAACGCATTTGTTGGATGGAAAATGATGTATTGCTTTTTAAAAGGTCGGTGTTCAGAAATAAATCCAACTCTTCAAGAACATAGTACCATTTCTATACAGGATATTGCTCACTCACCCCCACTCACCTTATCATTTTGTTTGTATTCTCTAAGAGTTTACTGAACACAATACCCCACAAACAGGAAAGGAGTAACAGCTAAGTCATTCCAAGATTTCCTGGGACATGAATGTAATCCTACCATCCACTGCTACTTGAGTTTTACGGTAACTCCCCATCCAACCAATGGCAAAATCTAACTTTCAGCTACTAGTTTGCTGTCTTTACTAAACTATTTCTTGCCCTCTATTCCTCCAACTTTAGACTTCAACCTCACCCCACTAGGAGACAGCAGTGAGCATTTAGGGTTCCTTTCCATATTTAGCTCCCAGGGAAGGAAAAAGTGAAGTCAACCATTTTGTTTAAAGCACAAAGTCTACTTAGAGAATATGCTTTGAGATAGATTAGCTTTGATTATCATTCACACAACACACCAGAGAGAAAATAATTATCCCCAGGGATATAATCATAGACTATATGAAATAATTTCTATCTCTTCTTGTGCTGTTTTTTTCCCCCACAGGAAGTGTCATTTCATTTTAAAAACAGGAATTTCTAGATTACAACAGTTTGATGAAAAAATAAGCCTTTAGAAAACTCTAAAACAGGTATATCCAACTTGTGGCCCAGGATGGCTTTGAATGTGACCCAAGATAAATTATGACATTGTTTGTTGCTTTTTTTTAGCTCATCAGTTGTCAGTAGTGTTAGTGTATGTTATGTGTGGCCTAAGACAACTTTTCTTCCAG
This sequence comes from Craseonycteris thonglongyai, assembly GCA_004027555.1. Taxonomy (NCBI): domain Eukaryota; kingdom Metazoa; phylum Chordata; class Mammalia; order Chiroptera; family Craseonycteridae; genus Craseonycteris; species Craseonycteris thonglongyai. The sequence goes on from PVKE010004451.1 coordinate 61,162, forward strand.
TGTGGCCCAGGGAAGCCAAAAGATTGGACACCCCTGCTTTAAAACAAACTTGTCCAAAATGCAGCCCATGGGTCATATGTGGCCCAGGACAGCCTCAAATGTGGCCCAACACAAATTTGTAAACTTTCTTAAAACATTATGAGATTTTTTTGGTGACTTTTTTTTCATGGCTCATCAGCTATTGTTAGTGTTAGTGTATTTTATGTATGGCCCAAGACAATTCTTCTTCTAATTTGACCCAGGGAAGCCAAAAGATTGGACAACCTGAGCGTCTAAAAGCACAGCCCTCCAAAAACACTACCATATTTTTCCCTGTATAAGATGACCCCTTCTTTTTGGTCTAATAATTTTAGACAAAAGTGTCATTTTATACATGGAAAAGTAAGATATATTTTAATTGTAAATTTTAGTGCATCCATTACTTTTTGCCAGTCTTGCACACAGCTCTTACTGGTTAGTTCTATGCTTTACTTACACCATAGTAAATCATTATTTACTTACAATTTACTATAATAAATCATGACTTAGTTAAATATCAAGTACTATCTATAATACTCAGCTCAAGCCCCAATTTATCCATTCAACTCTTCCTGACCCTAATCCAGTGCATAATGATGTTAGTCACATTCTACTTTGACATTTCCTTATAATTTAATTTTCATATTATTATATAACTTTATATATTTCACATTGTTGTTTCACTTTATTCTTATGCATCACGTAAATACCAAAGTGCTAAGCCTGGAGAATAATTTCTTTGTATGTTTTTGCATGATTTTTAAAAAATATAAATAAATTTTGAATTCTATTTTGTCTCAATAGCACAAGTAAGTTCAGCATTTGTGCCTATAATTATATTTGATGGTAAATACTTAAATATTTTCAATCCTCTCCATAAAATTCATGTCATTTGAGATTTGTTTCCATTATCTACTGAGATAAAGTTTCATTGAGAAATGTTATTCTGATTCTGATTCTAATAAATGTAAACTGTTGAATTTTTGAATAAAAATTCTGACTTGAAAAAAGAATTGAAAAGATAACACTAGGAAGATATAAATATCTAAAATTTAATCTACTATAATTGATTTGAAATATTCAAATTTCTTTTAATTTGAATGGTTCTGACTAAAGTTACGTAGAAGTGCTGTAAATAACAATTGCTTGATAAGGCAGGTGGCCATAATCCCCACATCAGGGCTCCCTTTTAATTCTAGATATAGTGAGTGATCACCATACCTTGCTGCAACCAGCATCAAGGTCAAAGAGTACATAATTACTCTGGGTCTGCATCAGAATGACCTCCAGAAAAACCAGGGCTCTTTCCTTCCTTTCCTCTGAATTTTGATAGGTGAGGTGTGAGTATCTGAGTTATCTTCCTCTCCTCACAGGTGCTACAGGTGAGGTGCCACACAGAATAATGGCCTCCCAAAGGTATCCAAGTCCTACCCCACAGAACCTATGTATGTGTAACAATGCATGGCAAAGGGGAATTAATTAGCTGATTCTGAGATGTGGACATTTTCCTGGATAATCAGTGTAGGCCAATATAATCGTATGAATACTGTAAATTCAAGAGCAAGGTAGGAGAATTAGCATCAGGGTGATGCATTGTGAGAACAACTCAACTAGTCACTGGTGGCTTTGAAGATGAAAGCAGACAACAGCAAAGAATGTGGGCAGCATCTAAAAGCTGGAAAAGGCAAGAAGTAGGGCTCAAGGAGGGAACACAGCTGGGCTGACACCTTGATTTTTAACTCAGTGCGACCTACTGTGGACTTCTAACCTCTAGAACTGTAAGATAATAAATCTGCATTGTTATAAGCCACCGTGTTTGTGGTAATGTTAAAGCAGCAACAGGAAACTAATAAAGGTCATTTGTTATCTAGTTGATAACGACTTTTCTGAATGCTTGTGTTGTAAAGCCTCTCTGTGGAGTCCATGGTATGTTTGTATACATCCTTCGACGGCTGATCTGTAATCTGAAAAGCATCAAAAATTCTGCTTTCTCTACAGCATTTCCTCATTGGACTTAAATTTCAAGTAGCACAGCCACTAATGACTTTCAGTGGCTCTAAAACCTGGATAGTTATTTGTCAGAATCATTTAGAGAGTGGGTTTCTTAAAATTCACCTCCCCCAATACCCCTTCTACACTATTAATGAGCACGCTGAATTGATTTTGACCTATGTGGTTAACAGACAGGTAGCGAGAACCAGTGAAAAAATAAAAGATAAATTGTCTTACAAAGGCTCCAACTAAATGTACTGCATACTATCTAAGACAAACTTTTATCCCTCTTTAGTTAGTACATATCAGTCTGACAAAATACCAAATAGAAAAATTTTGTTATGAGTTCTATACAAGTAAAAGAGGATTCTTATCAGTAGTAGTCATAGACACTTGAGTGATGAGGCAAAAATCAGACAAGTTTCAATGGGGAAACGGAAGGAAACAAGAAACACATGAGAGGGTTTGAGTGTGGCAGAACAAGTAGGTATTAAAAGAGTGATGATCCTAAAGAAACTCTTAAAAATGTAAACATTTTTCTAGAGTCATCTTTCTCTGGAAAAAAGCACAATATAAAAGATTTTTAAAAGGGTTATATTGAGTCTCTGAATCCAGATTTTTAAGCGTTTTACAACGATTTGTGTCAAGTTAATGTTATAACTGCTGGAAAAAATAATGCAGGAGTACTGGTGGGTGCTTATGCAGACAGGTCTCTGTGAGAAAAGTTGTACTACCAGAAATACAAGCAAATGCTGCTCAGAAAAAACTCAATTCGGTCTATGTTGGTTTGACAGAAACATATGTAGAATGGCAAAATGTTTCTTGGTGGAAATTGCACATCTGTAAGTTACATTATAGAAAGCATTCAGTAGTATAATTCAAGATAAAAGAATTCTCTAATGATTTGTTAATGTTAGTAATTCCCACTGCTAAAATCCTGAGACACCTTATACAACCCTTCCCTGCCACTCCACTCAGTCTCTTGTACTCTGTGTTCACAGTTTCAACAAGAAAGTTGTTGAAAGAAGTGCCCTAAACTGTAAACATGGGTTCTTTCTTTTTAGTTCCTACAGCTCCTACCACAATATTTAGAATGTACAAGATACTGTTTATGTTAATAGAAATTGTTTTTTCTTTAACTGTCACCATAACCTCCAAAGCTTTTACTAGAAGCAAAAGAGCTCTGTCCATTGAGACCAAGTCCGCAAAGAATGTAAAGAACATTAACCTATATTCACTATTCTACTCAAACTATTGGAGATCTGAGAGAACTGAGAAATTACATACAGTCATGATATGTAATTTTTATGTTCAATATGATACCTGCTCAGATAATTTCACTGCTTCTTGATATATAATGGCTCCGTTTGGTTGGTAGCTTTGAAATAAATATTGAGCTATATATCTGTAAAATTATACTTTAAAAAAGCACACTGGTGAATTTCAAAATATGCACAATATCTGTGCAT
>PVKE010004452.1:0-64637 GCA_004027555.1 Craseonycteris thonglongyai
GACCTTGAGGTTGAAAGGCAAGCCCTCAACCTGTTGAGCTATCCTGGCATCCGTAAACCCATTTTTAGAAAGAGGCATGGAGTGGTTAAATGTTTTGCCCAATGTTACCAGATAGTAAAAAAAAATAGTACATACTCAGATCTGACACAAATTCCAGAGCTTCTTACCTACAACTCCTCATACTGTACCATGCTCTCCTCACTGACACAAGAGTCCTAAATAGTCCAGCCACCTTCTGAAAAAGTTATTTGATTTCTCAAGTGTATAGATTCAGGAAAGGAGTGCAAACAAATGGCAAAGTGTTTTTGAAATATATATTTCAGGTGTTCTCTTTCTCTCTCAATGTGAATTCCTCCCTTGCCTCCCGCAATGTAATTCATGAAGTTAGAGAGGCATGGAGTGCAGACAAAGGAAATTAACCTTCTTCAATCTATTTTTTTTTAATATCTAGAAAACACAAAGAAATCCAAAAGTCTGTATTCCTGTTTTTTGTTTTGTTATGTTTTGTTTTTTTGGGTAAGAAATTGCATTGCTCTGTTAGCGTGTACACCAAATGGCTCAAGGCTGATGTGATCTAATAGTTTCAGACACTCAGAGTTATTATTTTATATTTAAAAAATTAGATGTAGTTTAATAGTGGAAGAAGCCAGAAATTATGATGCCTTCTGGACTGTGATGAACTTTTGCAGGTCAGGAGTCAGATAATTATAGGGAACCACAATCTTCCAATTTTTGCATTGACATCTGGTATTAAATGTCTACAGTTTGCCCTCCTGCGTCACATTTCATTCCTTGGTGAGAAATCATGAACTTTTGCAATTCTTTAGCCTAAGCATTTTACCAAACTGCCTGGAAGCCAGAACTAAATGACCCAAATGTGTTTCAAAATGCTCATTGCAAAATATTTGGAGGGTCTGGATGAGTGAATCTGCAGATCTAGAGCTATGAGTTATCAAAGAAAGGGGCCTATGTGTCCTCACACTAAAACTTCCTGGCAGATCTATTCCTGTAACTGGTGCAAAATGCAAATCAGCTTGGAGCTGTGTATGTAAACATCCAGAATTCAAGAAATAATAATGATGAGTTGGCCAGAAATCCCTGGCTACCTCAATTCAGATTCTAGTAAGGTTTATAAAGGCATGTTTAAATTTTTAATAAACTGCAGCCTTGGGCTAATACAGAAAAAATCTTTCTGGACCAGGATGCATAAAGAGATGATGCTTAACTTCATTTGGAAGTAATGGTCAAGGAGAAATCTGGTTGTTTTTTTCTTTTGACAAATGGTTGTATACTCCCTACCTCCTTTTAGGTAAGTCTGAGAAGTGTGTAAGATACTTTTTTGCTAGTTGAGGATTTTACTTCTGGTTGCCTTTCTGACTCCCTCCTCAATATTCTAATACAAAAGCATACGAGCCCTGATAATTAAGACTGCAAACTCATCCTAAAAAGAGTTCTACAAAGATCATGGTTGGATATCACCCCAGTCACCTTCAAAGTACTCCCCTGTGGAAGCTATGAACCGACACCAGAGCCTAGTCCATCCTTCAAAGCAATCTTGGCATTCTTTTCCTGGGATGGCCATCAGAGACATCATCATATTACCCTTTATGTTGTGAATATCATAAAAATGTTTCCCTTTCAATATTTCCTTTACCTTTGGGTAAATAAAAAAGTCATCGGGGGCCAGCTCAGGAGAGAAGGGAGGGTGTTCCAATACAGTTATTTGCTAACGGCTAAAAGCTCCCTCACAGATAGTACTGTGTTAGCTGGTGTGTTGTGATGCAACACCCATGAGTTGTTGGCCAAAAGTTCAGGTCGGGTTTTGTCTAACTTTCTTCATGCAACCTTTTCAGCACTTTCAAAGAGTCAACTTGGTTGACTGTCCAGTTGGTACAAATTCATAATGAACAATTCTTCTGATATCAAAAAAGGTTAGCAACATTGTTTTGACTCTTGATTTGGAACTGAGGGAACTTTTTTGGTCATGGAGAATTGTCTGACTTTCATTGTGCACTTTGACATTTTATTTTAGTGTCATATTGGTACAGCCACGTTTTATCACCAGTGATATCGTGGCCCAAAACGTAATCTTATCCCTCCAAAAGGTCTTGGAAAACTTTAACTGTTCTTTGCTTTTGTTTATCTGTGAGCTCCTTTGGGACCATTTTTGCACACACCTTAAAGTTTTCCTAACTGTTCCTCTATCAATGTTTACTTGGTGTGCTATACTTCTCACAGTCAGCTGATGATTTTGACGCACAATTTGATAGATTTTGCAATGGATTCATAAGCTCTGTTTATTACTGGCAGCCCCAAATTCTCTTCATCAGTGATGCTTTCCCCTCAGAAAAATGGTTAGTTCATTTGTACATTGCCGTTTTCTTCATGGCATTATCCCCATCAACTTGGACTAATACATCCCTTGTTTCACATCCACTCTTTCCAAGTTTAACAAGAATGTTAATGTTTGTTCATCGCTCTAATTTAGGCTCTAACATTCTCATGACAGCCCACAAAACATGCAACAACAATAGTGAATGCCATTCAGCAAGACACCACCACATGTCGACATAAACACAGCAGTGAGACACTGATAGATCCAGGTTATGTAACCTTACCAAGTTTGTACAGTACTGCCGATGTAAGCACGTGGTGGCAAGTTCACAAACTTAATTGTCAGACCTCATATATACTTTCAACTTTGTGCAGGAATTGCCTTCAGAATAAGCCTACACAAGGCATTCAGCCTCTCCTCAAATGTCCCCAGTGAAGCAACACTCAAGATCTCTAGGTAGCTGATCCCCGAATGGGACAGTCCCATTGCTGAAGAAATGCCTCCTTTTTCTGACCTGCAACCAGTTTGTCTGAATCAATCCCCTCCTTGTGACAGCACCTTATATATTTGAAAACAGGTGTTCACCTCTCTGTCCTCTTCTCTCCCAAGTTACATTGCAGCTTCTATTGACTGCCTAGAATCTTTAAAGTAGTCTGTGTCTGACAATGGGAATTGGAATCATCCATGATATCTAAAATATTCTTATTTATTTATTTATTTATTTAAATTTTATTTTTGACAGAAAGAGAGAGAGATACAGAGACAGAGAGAGAACTGAACTGTGGGAACTCCCCAGTTCAGCATGTGGGTCCACCTGGGCCGGAGCCGGGATTCGATCCTCGGTCCTCAGGGCTTCAAAGTGAGTGCTTAACCCGCTAAGCCATCTCGGCTTTCCCATCCAAAATATTCTTATCTTCCTCAGGAATCTTGCCCAGATATGGGAAGAAGTACCTTGAGGCTGACAAAAGATGGTAATATTAAAACTGAGAAAAAGGTGATGGCAAGCTGATATCCAAATAGTCACAGAGATTTCCCTAATGTCACTGTTTAGTGTGGGGCAGTCCCATGTGTCCATAGCATAAAAAAAATTGACGAACAAATGCAAACAATAAAACTAAAAGTATTCTCATGATAAAAGAAGAGACTTGAGGATCATGGGAAATTAGATAGGGGGAATATTTGGGGAGAAAGCCATGGGACAGGCTGAGTTGTAGGAAACAAGTGAGACCATCTGCATAAGGGGTTGTCTGGCTTCCTGAGAAGCAAGAAGTGGGGCATGCTATCACTTAGTAAGCCCAACACCTATGGGAGTATTCACTGAAGACATGTACCTTCTCTATGCCCATTTCCCTATTGGGAACATTGCCATCATTGGACATTCCTTGCAGGGTAGTGAGGATTACATGAGGGAATGATTATAATACAAAAGCTAACATGTTTTCCAGCCTTTATTCAGTACTGGGTATTGGGCTAATCTTTGTATGTATTGTCTTATTTAATGCTCACAATTGCCCAGTGAAGTAGGTTACCATTATTTTCTTTGGTTTCAAGTGAGAAAAATAACTGAACCTCAAAAACTAACTTGTCCAGAATCATATGTACATATAATGGAGGAACTGGGATTCAAACTCTAGGGGTCTGATTCTCCCATGACCTGTGTTCCTAACCCAATGCCATCTCTCATAGACACTTAGGTGGTAGGTTCAGTCTTTCTAGTTCTTGGTGGCTGGGTTTTTGGTCATCAATGTGCACACTTCTCATTACGGCTCTTCATTTTATCTGATTCCCTGAGTTATCCGGTATTTCTTAGCTTTTTCTTTTTAAAATTTTCCCCCCTTCAGTGTCCACCCTATGTGTCAGTATAAGGAAGGAAAAAGAAGGTTATCTTTTTTCGAAGTTACCTTACCCATTTTTGTTTCTGCAGTAGAAGGTCAGCCTATGCCTTGAGCTAACACTAGGCATGTGTTGATTTTCCATGGAGCCATGTTTTGCAGGTTCTCCAGACACACATACTGGAATCAGTCCCAGTAAATTCTAAATGCAGGTTGCTTTCTTCATACTGCTTTAGAAATTCTCCTGCATTTATAGTAAAAAATTTTATGGCCATGAAAGTATTCTTCATCCAGGGCAGTTGGAAGAGGTTACTCTAAATTTTTGAGTTCATGGCAGAGTTCTGAAGGATTAAAATACTTGGTCACTTTTGTTACTGGCTTCTGGGTTTTGGTACTGATTTCTAGCAGACAAAACGGGTATTTTTTGTTTTGTTTTAAGTGTGATAATAGGTTGCTTGAATGGATGCATGGTCAGCTAGAAAGCTGATTTTGTCTCTGACAGCGTGTTTATCAAACGTAGGATTGCCAAAAACAAACCTCCAATGCCATGCCAAGAAGTTAGCCTCACTAGCCTAGATATTACAAAATGTTTGCTACAGTATTTTCATATATCCCACCGTTCTGTTCCTGCTGGCCATCATTTTCAAGCTGGCACTGCCACCTTTCATTTCTCCACACAATCAAAGCAGAACCATGGAGACATTTAACAAGCCAGAAAGGTAAGTTATTTATTCTAAGATTCCCCCCGGTGCACTTGATTAAGGATGGCTCCCTTAACCCAGAGCCCCATGTCCTTACATCTGGGTGGGTGTTGGCTAGAAGATAAGATACACCTGCCAGCCTCAATATAGTGGTTGTCCCCATCTCTGCCTTTACAGCCCCTATGTGTTCTTCTAGAATCACACTTATTACAGTTCTGATGATATACATATTAATAAGCTTGACTGTCCCTCTAGACCAAGAAGTCTTATAAGAAAGAGACTGTCTTTATTGCCTTTGAATTTCCATTGAATTGCACAGTTCCTGGCAGATAATTTGTTGTCACAGTATTTACTAAATGAATAAATGGACATGATTCAGACTTGTTGAAATGAAAGTTCAGTTCTGCACAAAGCATTGACGTGGTCTTCTTGGCAACATTAGACTTGGCAAAGTTGTCTCCCATTTAACCATGGACACATGAATACAGTGTGTTGACCACATCCTGGGGAGAAAATCTATAGTTTCATGGCTTTAATAATTTTTCTGGGTCAATAGCTGGCATAGAGTAAAACCACACAGGAGTTCCTGGGCTCTTAAAAATGCCTCATCGACTGAAACTCATGCATGAAAGATCTATTTTAAATGTACTGCAATCTTTGGGGTGTTAGGCAGTGTTTCCTCTCTGACTAATAAAGTATTTTTCCTTGGACTTGACTTGTTATATTTACATTTTCCCCAGCCTTAGTTGTCTTTACTTGTTCTTATTTTATGTTCAGTTATTATATGTATTGCAAATCACTTTGAGTCCTTTCGGGAAATGAGGTTGGATATGACTAAATAAATAATAAGATGCTGCTATGTCATAGGGAGGTGACTAGGATTCAAATCGGAAACATTGGTAGATGAGATGGAAGTTGTCTGACTCCCCCTGGTCAATTCTATGGGCAGGTTACTTAAAATTCACATCGCTATTTGCTTCTGTGAGTTGATGTAGGTAGATGGGAATCATACCTTCAAAAATAGTGACTAAAAGGTGTTTTTGTTTGTTTGCTTAGAACATGACTTAGTCATGGCACTAAAAGCACCTCGTCTCAATGGTTCCCTTCATCCTCAAAAGAACTGCTTGGGTTTTGTTCTTCAGATCCTCAGGGCCAAGATGCCCAAGAGCACATTCTTGCTACTTCTTGGCAAATCAATGAATAAAGCCACAGGCTACATATCTGGGATCTGTGAGGAATACAGGAGCAGCCTAAAATGCAGTCTAGACCCTCAAGGGACGTCAGGTCAATGAGGAACAGAGCTTGGCACATGGCCTATGAGAGCAGTGGAAATAGCCCTGCACTTGGAAAAAGAACACCTAGGTTCATGGCCAGACTATGAAATCTTGAGCATTTTACTTAATTTTTTTCAGACTTCATTCCCTTGCTTGTCAAATAGAGCTGATAGCAGGATTGTAGTCAGGCTTAAATAAAAGAATGAATATCAAAGCAGTGTATAGCTTGCAAAATAATGCATCAGGAGTACATGTTATAATAAAGAAATAGTGCTTATATTTGATATTAAATGATGCATTTAAAAGAGCTTTGGAGGCATACAGACATGGATTTATGTGTCCTTACTAGCTGTCTGGTTGGGGCAAGGTACTTGACATCTATGAGTCTCAGTTTCTTAATCTGTACAATGGGTATATTGGTGCCAGCATCACAGAGCTCCTGGGACTATTGGTGATAATATATAGAGAGCATAAGGCAGTATGCACTCAATAAATAGAACCTTTCATTTCATGATTACTATAGCATAACAATATAAATCATATATAGGTTAGTCCTAAATTGTTTGCCTACAGCGATCTAGGAGTTTAGAGAAGAGGTATGCCAACTCTATTTGGGGTCTTTTTTTTTTTTTTAAGATTTGTTTTATTGTTTGAGAAAAGGTGGGGGGGCGGAGAGAGCTAGAGAGAAAGACAGAGGGAGAGAGGAAGGAAGAGGGCACAGAGCAGTTTCCATAGTCACGTATCATTGGCTTTGACATATTTTCATTCTACACAAGTGGATGTAGGGCCGTGTGAGGTGGGAACTGACCGGGGTTGGGGGAGCTCTTGCATGAGCCACCCATGCGAGAGCTCCCACTATCATGACATCCCAGCGGTTACCAGTTTAGCATATGGGATTTGCATGGGCCAGGGTCAGGAATCAAACCCTGGGCCTATATATTGTGAGGCAAGTGCTCAACCTCTGAGCTATCCTGGCATCCCCTATATTTGGGGTCTTGTTAAAAAGACTTTGATGGAAGAGGGGTGATTTGATATAGGCCTGAAAAGCCATGTAAACTTCACTTAGGTGGAATAAAAAATAGCTTATTTACCCAAATTAGTTTTCTGAGTGAAAACAGGATGGCTTAGTCAGGATCACACTTGCTTTCTTCTTAGGCCTTCCGTAGCACCTACCACTGCAGATAAAGAGTTACTTACATATTTGTCTTCCTTAAAGTATTGGCTTTCAGTCCTGCTGGCTTTCAACCCCACTAATAGCATCTGGCGAGCTTTTAAAACTACCCATGCTGGGTCCTCAGACCCATTAAATAGCCTCTCCAGGACATGAGTCCTGGGTATTATTGGTGTTTTTCTGAAAGCTTTCCAGGGCTCTATCACATGAATTCAGGGTGAGAACTCACACCTCATGAGTATAGTCGTATGGGGCACGACAACATTCTGGGCAATTAAGGACTGCATATACCGCAGTGGTCCCATAAGATTATGATGGCACTGAAAAATTCCTGTCACTTAGCAATGGATGTCATAACCATTGTAATGCAGCTTAGAGCATTACTCACCTGTTTATGGTGATGTTGGTGTAAACAAACCTACTGTGCTCCCAGCCATATAAAATTTAGCACATATAATGTGTACTGTACATAATGCTTGATCATAAATGACTATGTTCCTGGTTTATGTATTTGTTTTATATTTTTTATTATTATTTTAGAGTATATTCTTTCTACTTATAAAAAAAGTTTGCTATAAAGCAGCACACCATGTTACATGAGCAGCAGCCTCACGCATCTCGCGTTTACGTCTCTAGATCATTTTCTCTTGTGCTTGAGTTAGTCTCACCTTGGTTGTACAGTAGGATGCTGTACAGGTCTGTAGTCTAGGAGTCAGGAACAGGCTAAACCATGCAGTCTGGGCTGTACCAGTTAAGGTTTGTGTAAGTGCACTCTATGATGTTCACACATCCACGAAATTGCCTAATGACGCATTTCTGAGAATGTGTCCTTCTTTTTAAGTGGAGCATGACCGTAGATGCATGTTCAATTGTTGACAGGTTGTGTGGCATGGCATACGTCAGAAAGCACACTGCACTGGGCATTGGCATTGCAAGTTTCAGCTGCAGCTCTTCCCTGACTACTGGTCAAGTTCTTCTGCCTCCCTGAGTGCTGTGTCCTCATCTGCCAAACAGGGCAGCTGGACTCTGTGTGTCCTCAAGCCCTGATGGTTATGACAGCCAAGCAGGCATTGTCCAGCCCTCTAGTTTGGGGATCCAGGCTTGTAAAATCATGGGACTGCTCAGCTTACTTTCCCCGTAAATACATCTCTATCCTCCCAACCCAGAGATGTATCAGAGGAGCTCACTGAGGACATTTGAAAACGGTTTTCCCCTTTTCCAGAGAAAAGCCATGCCACTGTCAATGTGGGATTGCTTTATTTCTGATGAAAGACGTGAAGCCCCTTTTACTGGAACCACCTTGTGGAAGGAGGCAAGGGCCTTTCCCTGCAGTCTGGTAGCTGAGAACCGAGCTGCCGACTGTGGCCCACCTGTCCCCACAGCCAAGACTGACACAACCTCAAATGCTTTCCATACGTGAACCTTTGTAAAGTTTCCTGTGGACACAGTGCAGACTGGGCCCCAGTTGCTGTTTATGGGCAAAGACATTAGCACCACATGCCTGGAACGGAATCAAGGAGAATGTGGTTCCCCAGAGAGGAAAGTGAGCAAGTGGCACCGTCTTGTCTTAGTCATTGACCCTCTGCCATGCATCAGGCATTGGCCAAACTCATAAAATGATTGTAAATCCCGTCCCGAAAACCACTGTGCACTCAGACCAGGACATCTGAGGCTCCTGAAGAGGCAGCCGTCCATTGCCCCTCTTCAACCACTGGGGAAGCAAGGTGGTTCACACATGGGGCATTTCCTCTGGCGTTCCAGCTGCTCAGTCTGAGCTTAGGACCAGTGGGTGGCACACGGCCAGGTCCTGCGCCCTGGACCTCAAGCTCTCCCCTGGGTCCTAAAGTGAGCTTTGGGGAGCCCCAGTGGGTAGAGCTGGGAGCCTGGCTGGCTCATCTCATGTCTGTGAGAGTTCTGAGGAGGGACGTTTGGCTTATTGGTGGATGGTGGCTGTAGCCATTCTGAGAACAGAGTATCCTGCAGCAAGGGCAAAATCAGCAGCCCTAGAATCCTCTAGAGAACAGCCGCTGCCCATGCTGCCCTCTGGTGATATGCAAATGTTTTCTCTGAGAGACCCTATTTGAGCCTCAGCTCAGCAAGAGGATGGAGCATGAGGTCAAGCTCTGCAAGCAGAATGAAGTCACATTCTTCCTGCCCTAGGCAATGGCTTTGCCATGTACTCCAGTCATTGAACACCTTGAGAACCTCAGCTGCCTCATCTGCAAAACAGGAAGAATGGTAACCCTGCAGGGGCTTTGGCAGAGATCAGCTCATACATTTAAGTAGTTAAGTGAATTGGCTCTGAGCCCAGGCTGCGGGAGCTTGAACCCCTCTCTACCACATCCCAACTCCACGGCTTTGAGCAAGTTCATTATTCTATCCCTGCTTTGATTTTCTCACATATAAAGTGGTGATGACAATAATGGGACCTACATCATCAGGTTGTACTGAGGACCACATGAGTGAATACTTGTAAAGCTCACGGAATAGTGGCTGATACAGAGTAAGTGTCCAATAGCAGGAAGGGTTAATACTTACTGTGCCTCATGGGCCTCACACAGTGGCTGGCATAGCAGACATGTCCAGCGACTGCTGGTAATAAAGACTTCTAGGATTATTACACCCTCAGCCAAGGAAGGGAACATCTTTCTCCGCCTCGACTTCCTCCCTCTTGACCTCCTGGTGTGATCTGGATGTGAGTCCCCTGAGGTGTCATCCTGGCCTTGAGGGAGGAGAAGGAGGGGCTGTGTAGCCCAGGAAACAAAGCTGGGAGAAGGACATGAGGCTGGCAGCCAGACACCCTGGGAGAGCACAGGCCCAGGATCAGCTGACCTTGTCGCAGGAAGAGGACAAACCACAGCAGCCCTCACTTTCCCTGGGCTCGAGCTGAATCACGCTAAGTCATTCTTGGGTGTCACCCACGCAGAAAGATGTTTCTGCAGAAGCCAGAAAACAGACACCTAGGGCCCCAGGCTCTGTGCTCAGACCAGGATGCTCTGATGGGGCAGCCTGGGGGAGAGGGTTCTGGCTTCTAGGGGGCCTCTAGACCCCCACAGCAGCTACAGAAGAGGCTGGGTACCTGCCTCAAAGAGGAAAGTCCTCTTCTGGGGTCAGAGGAGAGGAGAGGAGAGGAGAGGAGAAGAGAAGAGAGTAAGCAGTTCCTGGTCAGCCCTTTAGGCATAATTGCTATTCTTTTTCTCTAAAATATTAGCTCATGCCTTCTTCTTACAGAGAATGACCTCAATGTGCATTCATTTACTCTATTAATACAAATATTGGAGGGCCCACCATGTGCCAAGCACAAAGTTGGGGAATGCCCTCAAAGAGGATTTTGTGAAACTCTAAGTAATTACTATACAATAGTTTCAGTTTGTAACGTAAGTGGGTTCTAAGTCTGATGGGGACATAGTAGACAGGGAGCTCACACAAAGCTCTATGGAAGAAATGACATTGGTGTTGAGCTGTGGGTTTCCAGAAACAGACCCACCTGAGTTAAAATTCCACCTCTGCTACTTATTCCGTGGTCCTGTAGAAAGTTTCTCAACTTTCTTTGAGCCTTGCTCTCTCACCTGTAAAATAAAGCTAATGACATCATTTTTAATGATTTGACCTGTGGACTGAGTGAGAGAAAAACATTTAAGGGGGGGACCTCTCAAAAATTGGAATTATCTTTTGGAGGGTAGGCCCCTTGTACAGGCGTCCTCCGCTAGGTAAGTGTTCTAGGTGCCCATCTGCACCAGTGTACCAGCTGGTGGTGTTGTGAGCGGCTGTGTTCAGCTTCGGTATATTTTTCTGGAGACTCAACGTGTTTGTTTGCCCATTTCACGTTGGGTGATTTACACACAAAACGTGTGGCATGACAATGTACCTGCCCACACAGCTCTGAGTATTGAGTATATGTTGAACAAAAATGACATGATCTTGTGTCCCACTCTCACTATTTACCCGATCTTGCCCCAAGTGATGTTTTGTTGTTGTTGTTAGTTTCCTCAAATGAAAAAGTCCCCAAAGGGAAACATTTTGTTGATGTGGAAGAGGTGAAACAAAAAAAACAGCAGAAGCACTAAAAGGCATCAAAATCGAGGAGTTCAGGGGATGATGAGATGGCTTAACAGTTTGAACGTTTGCCTTTCCACTGTGAGGCCAGGATCGAATCCCAGCCCAGACCCATGCAAACCCATATACTGAACTGTGGTGTACCTGGTAATCGCCAGATGGTGGCGAAGGTTCTTGCCTCCCACTAGGAAGGCCACAGTTCAGTTCCTGCCCCTTTTGGCCCACATTCTCCTGTGTGGAATGAAACAATGTCACAACTAATGATGTACAACTATAGAGACTGCTCTGGACCCTATCCCTTCCCCTCTCCCCCTCTCTAAACAATAAAATAAATCTTAAAAAAAAAATTGAGGAGTTCAAAAACTGTTTTGAGCAGTGGAAACAGTGTCTTGATAGGTATATTGCATCAAATGGAGAATATTTTGAAGGTGACTGATGTTTAAATGTATTTAAAAAATACACAATTTTTTATAAATAAATTCTAGGGTTTGTTGGGTCTCCCTCATGTAGTGTGCTAGTAATATAGTAATTTTTAAATAGTGACAATTTTTAATGAGTACAAATCTGCATGTGCCTAAAAATTACATGTGGGTATTTTTTTTTTTTTACAAGATTATGGCATATTTGGAATTTTCTATTCAAGGTTTTGTTTCATGGTTGCATCTGAGGCTATAGTCCTGAAATCAGGCCCACTGAAGACTGTTGGGGTTGTCCAAGATCTGTAAAAATTCCAGATATTCAGCAGTGAGTTCAAGAGATAGGTCACTGCAAGCAAAGTTCATGATTAAGGCTTTCACTGATGGGTTCACACATGGCCTGTTCTACGCATACTTCCTAGCCTTACATGGGGTCTTCTGGAGTCATCCATACACGTTGGCTGCATCTCGAGGTTAGGCAGAAAAGGACAGAGAGAGGAAATCTCTCAGCAGGGCTCCAGGACATCTTGAGTTCATAAACTATGTGATTCCTTCTGTGGAAAAGTCTGTTCCCACAGTAGCTGAAGGATCTCCTGAATGATGAATGAACCTTCCCCAAATCATTCCACAAGTGTCTTTTGAGCATCAGCTTGTGCCAGACACGTGAGTCACATGTGGCTGCCAGCCTCTATCATTTCCATATAAAATGAGCAGAATGGCTGTGGCATCCCCAAGAGAACAGTGGCTTTAAAGCCATTCAGCACAGAGTTCCCTAGAAATATCCTTGTTTGTTTGTTTTTTTGTTTGTTTGTTTTTTAGCCATTGCCTTGACATTTTTCATCAGTTTCACAGGACCTTGTCCTTACTTCTATTTTTTGATATCTCCTCCACCCACCTCATGATCCAGACTGTGTGTGCCACAAGACAGATTTGAAAGGCCTTTTACCCCTTACCTCCCCTTTTCCCCTAGGTTTATTTAATTTTGAGTTCTCTTATGGTATTTAGGGATTTGGTTCATTATTTTATGTGCACTGTATTGTTGAGATTCAGAGATTATTGTTAAATTTCTTCCATGATGAGACTCAACTAAAACACATATTCTTTACACTCAAGGGGTCATGTTTTTTTATTCTTTCATGGTCCTGATTTCTTTTAAGGGTATCTCATCAAAGCAAGATACAAAACACAACTCTCTAAAAAGGGCCAAAGACTATTTGACATCTGCTTGGCTACAATGCTACCAAGAGAATGTTGCTGTAGTATAGGTGCTTTCTGGACATTTCTGAAATGACCATTATTTAAAATTGGTCTTGAATAAGATAAGATCGGGTCTGGCTTTTACTTACCTCTCCACTCATTTCACATCATACTCCTCACTCTTTAATATCAAGACTTGGGGGAAACTGGGATGGCTCAGAGGGTTAAGCACTCACTTTGCAGCCCCAGAGCCCAAGGATTGAAGCCCGGCCCCAGCCTGTGTGGACCCATATGCTAAACTGGGGTGTGTCCTAGTTCAGTTCTTGCCGGAGTCTATGCAGGAGGCTCCCGGCCCAGTTCCTGCCCTGCACAGCCTTGTGCCCACCTGTGGAGTGAAGCTATATGAAAAACTAATACTCTCAACTATGGAGACTGCTCTGGGCCCTCCCCTTCTCTCTGTCTCTCTCTGTCTCTCTCTGTCAAAAAATAAATAAAAATAAATCTTAAAAAAAAAAAAAAAAGACTTACTGGCTTTCTTCAAGTACTTTAAAGACTACTTCACACATACAGTTTCCTTTGTCTGGAATACTTCCCTCCACCCCCTGTCCCCCCCCCCTGCTCATTTTTACCAGTTAAAATTCCTTTATTTCTAATCCTCTTGCGGCATCTTTACCTCTATTTCTGTGAAGTTAATACCTAACACATTTGCTATGTATTGATTGACCAGTGTTGTGATCATCCTCCTTCCCTGGTTGGCAAGCTCCATAAGGGCAAGGCTTGTCTGCTTTTATTCATCACTTCACCCTTAGTGTCTAGCATATAATAGGTATTCAATAAACCTTCTGAGAAAATAATTTGAAATAAATTTTAATTTAGATCAATTCACAATTATTTACTGAGCACCTACTATGGAAGAATGTGCTGAGGCTTATTGAGGATAAGGAGAAAGGAAAATGCTATGAGCTATTAAGGGGGCAAAGTGCATTAAGTAGCAGGCCAAGAAAGCATGGAAAGTAAATGATGTTACAGAGCAAGGTACACAGGATGGACTTCACTCATGAGGGTAAAGAAATGCAGGTGGAGCTGATGAGATGAAATGATGTGCTGCAGAATCAACTTAGCGGCAACGTGGAGTCAGTCCGTGTATTAGTTATCTGTTACTGTGTAACAAATTATTCCCAAACTTAGTGGCTTAAAACAACACTTATTACTGTATAGTTTCTATGGCCGTAGCTTAATTCGGTCCTCTACTCTGGGTCTTCCACAGGCTAGGGTTACAGTCTCCTCTAAAGGCTTGCTTGGACAGGTATCCATTTCCGGGCCCTCTTGCACGGTTTTTGATGAGATTCAGTTGCTTATGAGCTGTTGGAAGGAGGGCCTCAGGTTCCTGCTGGCTAATGGCCAGAGGCCTCCTTTGTTTCCTGGCCTTGTGGGGTGTCTTCAGCGAGTAGTTCACAATGTGGCAGCTGGCTTCCTCAGAGTCAACAAGTCAGAGGGAAAGGAGAGTGCAAGCGAGAGTGGAGAGCAAGACAGAAATCACAGCCTTTGTAACCTACTCTTGAAAGTGACATCTTAATCATTTTTGCCGCCTTCTATGAGTTAGAAGCAAGTCACTGCGTCCAGACCACACTCAAGGTGAGGGGATTACACAGCAGGTGGAGGTCACTGTGGGTACTGAGTACATTTCAGATGTTGCCTAACACAGTCTACGGTTGCTATGGTCAGTTAGCACTAAAAAGAAGAGCAAGATTATCATGTTTATATTTCAAGGGTTATGAGCTGTTTTATGGTTATTAAGCAGGCACAGAGACCAGGTAAACTAGAGTATATGGTCATTCTCTTGCACATTGTAGAAATTCAAGTGGAAGGGGAGCTCCTATGATAAAGTGATAGACTCTTACTCACTGCTTGAATCCTATCTTAGGAATTTCACTCTAGACAGGGCTGTCCAATCTTTTGGCTTCCCTGGGCCACATGGGAAGAAGAATGGTCTTGGGCTACACGTAACACTAACAATAGCTGATGAACTTAAAAAAAAAAAATTACAAAAACGTCTCATAATGTTTTAAGAAAGTTTACGAATTTATGTTGGGCCACGTTCAAAGCCATCCTGGGCCACATCTGGCTTGCCAGCTGCAGGTTGGACAAGCTTGCCCAGAGAGCAAATCCTGGTAAAGACAGAAACAAACAGAGAAGAAAGGCAGGATTTTGAGATAGATGTAGTCATCAGCCTTATGCTCTGACACTGGGATAAGCATTTAAACAAAGTTCCTTGTCCCCAGCCTTGACAAGATTCTTGCCACACTCCAATACTCACCATCGCTGTGTTCCTTCCCAAGATTATTTGAAAGTCAAGAGAAGTGGTAGCCACATCAGTGATCATATGGGTATTTTGTTGCTGCCCAAAGACAATATTTCTATTGTCATTAAGGACTGTGTTTGTTTTATTAACTCTCTACTACATATGTACTGATTAGGATCATAAGGCTATAACCAAGAGGGTCAAGACTGAATAAAATCACCTTAAACAGACGGCAGAAAGCTCTTGGAAAGAAACACTGTTGTGTCAATGACAATATTTTTTACCTCGATTTTTTCTTGCTAGGGAAATGAATTGCATGTGTAAATCTTTCTCCACTAGCAGTGTTGTGGCTTCCCAGGGTTATCAGAGCTGGATTACATTCAGATGAAACTGCAGGTACTGCAGCACGTGGGACAGGACTATAATCGGACATCAAAGGAGTAATTCAGAATGGTTATAGGAAGATGGTGTGTAGTCCAGTTGTCTGCCAATAAACACGCCAGCTGGGTCCAAAGAACAAGGCTTATGCATTGGATGATGGGTTAGAAGGTGGGAGGCTGGTTCTGGCTTCTGTGATGAGTGGGTAGCCTGCAGTTTTTGAGAAGTGAAGTTTAAGACCAACTGTACGGTTCACTTCACAAATATGGAGTGTTGGCTAGAGAGAAACATTCTAGAGAAGCATGCCTCCCCGTTTTTTGAGTTTGAATAAATCCCATTTGTATTTTTTTAAAACAAGGATTAGAAGAATTCAGAACTTAAATGTTGGTCCCCACCATAGAGTGGGCCCATGGGTCTGTCTCAGAACACATGAAACCCCTGGGTTCTTTAGATGCTCTGGATTCATTTAGGTAGTTTTCCTTTCAATCTCCTCCCTGCAGTCCCTGGGGCTCTTCAGGACAAGGAAGTGGTGTGGGAGAAGTGCTTAGGAGCTCTGGGATCCGGTTTCAGCTTTGCCTTGATTTCTATGGCAATCCTGCACAACTGATTGAACTACCGTACTTGGTGAAGCTCAAATTTCTCACTTTGTAAAATGAGAAAAATAATATTCACCTTGGTCACCTCACAGAGTTACCACGGAGATTAAGTATGACATTATTGGTAACAATACTTTACAAAATATGGTAGGTTAGCAAACTGTTCCTGTGTGGTCATCTTCACATCAGTGATTTCTTACTCACTTATTTATTTGTCCAATCATTTATTTGTGTTATCTCACTTGCTCTGCTACTCCTTTATGTGACTTACAAAGGTTTTTTGTATGTTTGTTTTCATTCTTTCCTTCTCTTGCATTCATTCTGGCGTTTATGCTCTTACTCTGTTCCTTTTGTATTTTTCTTACTCATTAGCCATTTGTTCTCAAACCCCACACAGTCTCCCACTGTCTGTCTTAACCTCCTGGTCAATTCCTGCTCTCCACTCCCTTTTTCTTTTGTGACCATCTTACTCGTTCTCAATACTAGAGGCCATCCCAGGTTGCCCAGAAGTATCCCCCAACCTTTCATCTCACTGTGCTGGGCCAATCTTCATACCAGGATGCATCACTAAAGAGCCCTGTCATCTGTACAGTGACAGTGGCTTGTGTGACAATTTCCTCATCTGAGGAATGAGTGTACTCACTAACAGATGAGGAGGCTCTGACTTCATACCCTCTGTTGCCAATGAAAAGACCTACCTCAACTATATTTGCTGAAATTACAAGCTTTGTAAATAATAGATAACAAATATGGAGCATTTTAAATATTAAACACTATTTAATTCATTCAGTTATATAAAATAAGTTCTGTGAGGTAGATATTCTTTGAGGTTCAAATACAATAAATAAACTTGCTGTGATTATGTAGCCAGAATTAAGAAGTCGGTGTGTATGACTAAAGTGTGTGCTCTATGCACTACATCCCACTTATCATGAAAAGTTGGTATTTGTGTGATGGACCAGAAACCATCTGACAGGAGAGGGAACGGTGGCAGCACAGATAAATAATGACCTTGAGAGAACCTTGGAATGCAAGGGGACTAGGTCAGGAGGACTAATCTATTTCTAAGAACCTGAATGGACAACAGGGAATATGCTGAAATGAGGCATTTTGTTTACCTTTTGTTAGAATTAGGCTTGTCAGATGTTAAAATATAAGTCACCCAGTAAAGTTTACATTTTAGCTAAAACAAATAGTTTTTCATATAAGTATGTCTCCTGCAATATTTGGAGCATACTTATACTAAAAACAATGATTCCTTTTTTATCTGAAAATCAAGTTTAACTAGGCAACCTGTATCTTATCTGGCAACTCTACTCAGAGCCCACAAGTATTTTGTCTTTTCTGCTTTCACAGTACTTGTTTCATTTTCATTTGTTGTATAGCTAGTGCTTAGCATGTTTCCAAAGACCTTAAAACCACATAACATGAATTAGGTAATACAAGAAAAGATTGATAGATTTTACTAAGTAAAAACCTCTTAAGAATCAAAAACAGGGAAGCCGGGATGGCTCAGTGGGTTAAGCGCTCACTTTGCAGCCCAAGGGACCGAGGATCGAATCCCGGCCCCGGCCCATGGAGACCCATGTGATGAACTAGGGAGTGCCCCCAGTTTGGTTCTTGCCAGGGTGAGGCCCCAGCCCAGTTCCTGCCCTGTGCAGCCCCAAGCCCACCTGTGGAATGAAACTATGTGGAAAAACCAATGATGTGCAACTATGGAGACTGTTCTGGGCCCTCCCCCTTCTCTCTGTTTCTGTATCTCTCTCTCTCTCTCTGTTGGTAACAATAAAAATAAATCTTAAAAAGAATAAAAAACAAAACAAGACCCATAAGCCAAGTAAAAAAACAAATGACAGAATAGAAGGAAATATTGGAATACACATATCACAGATAATGGATTGATATGATATACTTAATGTTTTTTTAAATTAACAATTGAGGACAAACACAAAATACTATAGAAAATGAGCAAAATACATAGACAAATAGTTCACAAAAAGAAAAAAGAAAAAAGAGCTCTTAAACATGTAAAAATATGTTTAACTTCACTTGTAATAAGTAAAATTTAAATGAAAACTACATTGGTACTTTCACCTGTCAGACTGATAAAAATTCAAAAGCCTGGCATTTCACTCTATTGACAAGCTTGTGGGGACTCCGGCTTTCTTATGCATGGCTGGTGTCATGCAAAATGGTATATTTTCCTATGAAGAGAAATTTTAAGACATGTAATAAAACTACCTTATGCCTTTACACCTCAGCCCAGTAATCCTAATTCTAAATATTTACTATGAACATATACTTTCAACAACAACAACAAAATAGACGAAGTTATTCAATGCCACCATTTATAATTGCAAAGTATAGAGAACTACCTAAATATCTAAGCATAGGAACTTAGTTGAAAGGTACATTCATATAACGGAATATTATATAGCTGTAAAAGAGAAGTAAACTCTCTTGGGATTCTTCTAGGGCACTAATCCTACTTATGAAGTTCCACTTTCATGACTGTATCTAATTCTAATTACCTCCCAAAGGCCCTATCTCCTAATACCATCACTTTGCAGGGTAGAATAACAACGTATGGATTTTGGGCTCACACAAACATGCAGTCCACACAGGAGGTTACAGAGACATGACAACTAAATGCAACACCTACCCTTAGACTGGATCCTGTACTAGAGGGGAAAATGTCATAAAGGGAATTAATGGGTTGACTGAACAAAAATTAGAGTACAAATGGTAGATTAGATAAAAATTTTAAGTTCACTAGTAGTGATGACTGTATTGTGATTACATAAGAGAGTATCTCTATGCTTGTAAAATACACACTGAAGTGTTTAAATGTAAAAGACCATGCTGTATGCAATATAACCTCAAATAGTTAAGAAAAATAATTTACATAGAGATAGAAAAAATGCTGAAGCAAATAAAATAAAATGTTAACAAAAGGGGACTTGGGGCCAAAGGTATATGGGCATTCTTTGCACTGTGTTTCATTATTGCAACTTTTCTATACATTTAAAATTATTTTCATTGGGACACCACTTGGACCGGGTCACCAAAATAAACATCACTAGTGAGGGACAGATGAGTACTGTGTGTCCAGAGGTGGCACCCCGAGGAGGCATCACCTGTGCAGTGCTCCACTCCAGGGTACATAAACTCAATCTAGTCATGAGGAGACATCAGACACACTGCAAGTGAGGACTGATGTACAATGTGTTAAAAAAGGAGGGTTGGGGATGCCAGGATAGCTCAACAGGTTGAGTGCTTGCCTTGCAACTGCCAGGTCTGGTGATCAAATCCCAGCAGTGGCCCATGCAAACCCATATGCTGAACTGGGGCACACCTCCCCTGTGGAAGGCCCCCAGTTTGGTTCCCACCCTGTGTTGGCCCACATCCACCTATGTGGAATGAAACTGTTGAAACTAATGATGTATGACTATGGAGACTGCTTTGAGCCCTCCCCATTCTCTCTGTCTCCTTGTCTCCCTCTCTCTATCTCAAACAATAAAATAAATCTTTTAAAAAATTAAAATTATTACTTGTTTAATGTAATACGATTTATACCTTACAAAGAGAACCTCAAGCATGGTAGATGCTTGACCAAGAGAAAGCCAGCTCAGCAGCTACTACTTGGACAGCCCATCAGAGAGCTAATTGAGGAACAGAATTAGACAGGGAGGCAGGTATGAGAATTAGTCTTCCTATTTGAAAGCAGTTTCAAAAACAGGATCAACTGGCTTGAACGCTGATTCAGTTAAGTAGTGAAAGATAAGACAAAAGTCAACTAAGGACAGGTTATTATTAGGTTCTCTCTGTTCTCTGCCATGCAAGGATGCAATGAGAAGACAGTCATCTATGAATCAGGAAGATAGCCCTCACCAGACACCAAGTCTGCCCAAGCCTCCATAGATGAATATGGAGGCCGCTTATTGAGACAGGGAATCTTGGAGATGCAGTAGAGTAAAAGAAAGCTTTCATGCACATTGTCTGGGGGGGAAATACTGATCAGAATAAATGTGTTCTTTATTTCAGCAACGATTTAGAGGCATTGAATGCTCACTAGGTCCCAAGCATTGTGTCAAACTATGTAATTAATAAACATTATCTCCACGAGTCTTGTAATGACCCTTTTACAGATGAGAAAAACTGGGCTCAGAGATATTATTAATAGAAAAACTTGCCCAATATCACACAACTAATAAATGGAGAAGGCATGATTTTAACCAAAAATTACGCTTTTTCCACTATGTCATGTTACATACCAAAAGAAAAGTGTGACTTCTGAATAAAAGCACCCCACAATAGTTTTTCCTGTGCCTTTCTCCCCAAGAGATGCAGTAAAGCGCTAAGAGATAATAATGGATTTCCATGATCAAGATGATAACATTACAACTATGATCTAAGCATGATTTTAATTGAATCTCTTCGGTTTACAACCTGTGATCAACTAACTGCTTACAGTCTCTAGGTAGCATTTCCTTACTTTCCCCAGAAGGTGGAAATTGTACAACAGAGAGATCCCTGAAGCCAGAAGGCTGGGTTCCATCCCTGACTCTGCAATTTACTGGCTGCAAAATGGGACCTCCAGGGTTGTTGCAGCAGTGAAATGAGATAATGGACACATAAGCACATACAGATGTAGGTACCACTGTTTCATTCTAGTCTCTATGCTTCCCAACTCCTCCTTGCCAAAGCAATCTTTCACCTCAATAAAAACAAAACAAACTTTAAAAACCAGGTCTATGAAAGCAAAGAGCTCAGTGAGATCCAGGGACTCCCACGGTTTCCTCCACCATCTCCAGAATGTTTCTTTCTCAGCAAGGAGTTAATCAACTAAATTCGGATCAGGAATTCTGAAGTACTAGAATGAATAAAGAAGAGGCTTGGCAGTGATTTTCAAACAACCTTTGACCTTGTCTAGTTAGTGTGCTTCAAGGACAGAGGTCTCATCTTGGTTCTATCACCAACTACCATATGACCTTGTAATTGCCTCCTCTTCATCATCTACGAATGAAGGCAGGTGCTGTATTTTCTGTATCACTTTAATCTCAGTCTTGTTCTCAGATCAATTCTATCTATATCAGCTGGGGAGCTCGTTAAGGCACATTCCCCAGATGCCACTCCTTACCCTTGGGCAAAGCATCTAGAAATCTGCATATGCTTTTGTTTGTTTTTTTGTTAAATTTATTGGTGTGACATTAATTGATATCAATTACATTGTTTCCAGGTGTACAATTCTACATTACATTGTCTATATTGCATTATGCTCACCACCCAGAATCAACTCACTTTTCATCACCGTGTGTTTGATTCCCCCTCCCTACTCCCCCCCCACCCCCACATCTCTCCCACCCACCTCCCCCTTACCCTCAGGTAACCACTAAACTATTGACTGTGTCCCTAAGTCTTTGTTTCTTTGTTACTTTTAGTTTAATATTCCACCTATAAGTGAGGTCATATGTTTCTTGATTCTTTCATTCTGACTTATAGAAATCTGCATTTTAACCCCCTTCCACTAAGTAATTTTAATGCAAACAAATTTGAGAATCATTGACCTAAATTTCTTTTCAGATAAAGAATTCTGTGTAGGCTGGTGCTTTGTAAACTGCTTAGAGATTTTGTTAAAATGCAGTGGGACTTGATCTGCATTGCTACTAAGGTCCTGGGGATACTGCTGGGTCCTGAACCACATTCGAAATAGCAAGGCTTTATGTGATGAGACATGGTCGCATAGTAGGTTGATTTATTCTTTGAGATGAAAATAACATAGATAATGGCTCAAGGATGTGAGAAGGGCATATGCATAGGTAGTGACCCCCAAGATATGCTTGGCTTGAACAAATGATTAGTTGATTGGTCACCTTTGGATGACTTAGGTCCTTACATATAATAGAGAAGACACAAATTTGGTTAAGTCCCCCACTCTGTCACATTCTATACATGTGATCTGTAAAGAGTAATGTATACTTTCAGAGCCTTAAGCTCTGAACCTGCAAAATATAGACTGCACCTGATAGAGTTGCTGTGAGCATTAATTGTGATCACATATATAAAATTCCCAGCCCAGAGCAACATCAGTCCTTCTAGGTTTTCTGGGGACACTTTCTAAGGATTTACTTAGTTTCCTGAGTGAGAGCACTTAAGGGGACCTGTTCTTCCGCAGACACCACCACCTGGATGGCAGCCGCGTCTCCCCCGTGAGAAAGCTCTTGGACTTTCCCTGGCTGCTGAGTGATTTATCATGCAGCTGCTCTCCCAGACTTGGAAGGCTGGCGGCAACCTTGCCAGACACAGATGGGAGAGCTAGAGTCCAGTTGCTTGTCAGCGATGTTCGGTGGACACATTTATAAGACTTTTCACACTTTTCTGGCATCCTTCACCATCATCCAGACACCGAAGGCAGCCCACTGCACACCACATGCCGGCGAAGAAAGCTTCGTGCACACGTGCCGGCCGCGGCCCCAGCCCAGCTTCCTCCTCTCTCCTGCCTCCTTTCATTACTCCTTCTACGTGGCTGTGGTCAACGAGCCACCCGACTTTTCATGCCAAGCCCTGTTCATTGTTTTGACAGGCACTACCATCCTCTCCCCACAAATAACTCACTAAACACGAAACAAGTTGTATTATAATATGGGCTTCATGTGAAGAGTTTTCCATTTTCTTCATAGTCGTATTGAAGAGGTGTTACCAACGAATATTTCTTCAGCAATTGAAATGTGCCGAGCAGTCTCCCAGGTGCTTTAGGGAACCTATAACCAAATTATTTGTTAAATGGCTTGCTCAAGCTATCGGAAGAAAACCATGAAAATGTTTCTTTTTTTTTTCCCTCCTCCCTGAGTCATCCTCATGTTCGATGACATATTGGGATTACCAGAAGAACTTTACGAAAATGCTAAAGCCTGAATCCTAATCCCAGAGATTCTGATTTAAAATTGATCTGGATTCAGCTTGGGCATTGGAAATTTTATTTATTTATTTGTGTGTGTTTTATATATTGTTTACTTATTCTTTGGCATTAAGAATTTTAAAAGCAGCCAAGATTGAGGATCACTGCCTTAGAAATTAATAAAACCAACACAGAATTTTTCCATATTGTCTCAATTTTTAATCAGCATCTGTTTTCAAGACCACCCTTTACAAAACCTTTTCACTGAAATAATCTATGTTAAACTTCAAAACAACACCATGAAGCAGCTAGTCTTCTAAACTAATAACTAATTATATAATTTGTTATTAGTTTATTTACATATTTATACATTACCCTCAATTTGAATATTTTAAAAGATGGAGCACAGAGAGGACAAGTTATTCCTGAGATAGACAACTGGTAAGGGTGGGAATAATCCTCGAATCTGGGGATCCTGGCTTCCATTATGCTTTCCATTACTTTGCAACTCCCTTAATTCAGAGTTTGTCACTGGACACCATTCACTGGAGCATAATATATCTCTACTATAGAGTGTATAAATGTTCAAAACAAAAACTGTCTGATTTTCTTGTGGGTAAATTTAAGTAATATTAATAAGGAAAGAAGGGCAGTGTAAATGAGAAGATAGGGCCTTCCTAGTTTAATGGCCAATACAGACCCTTGACATACCCAACATTTTAAATGTTAAGGGACATTCAACACATGACACTACTCATCGGGGGAAGTCAATGAATGCAGCTGAAGGCTAGATGCCCAAAGCTCAAATCTCCAAGAGCCATGAATCATCTTTAAAACAGACTACAGCATTCTTCCTTCTCAGCTGAAAGATATTCCAAGTTCTTTGGAAGGTTGCACAGATTGTTTGAAGACAGAATCATCTGTCGATCCCCATAAATATAGAGATTAGTTTGAAGGGTGACTGCTCTCTCAAAATAGCAGGATAATACATTGATTTGGAGCCTCCATGCCTGAGTTATGTTTCACTTTACAGGAAACAATACAGATACACTATTATAAACTATTACTTCTTGAATACATGAAGTTACCATTCATCCACAACTCCTTGAGTGTTTTATTAACCTTACCAAGGAGGGAGGAAATTGAACAGGAGTGATTGATAAAATTAATTCTCAGTACTCTCTCTGAACCTTATCAGGTTTAAGTGTCATGCTCATGTCTTAGGCCAATGTCACAGCTAATGGTAAGCTTATGGTTCAAGGGCGCCCACTGATCCAGGAGTCAGCATGGAACAGAAACTTAATTAGCTTAGAGTTGCTTATGGTATTGGTCCAGTGAGGCTTCCACAGACATTTGGGTTGCAGAAAGACACTATCCAATTAGATTACTGGTCATTCTGAAATGAGTTTTTAAAACTAATATCAATATACAGTTTGAAACTATTCTATTATTTCAATCAGTTTATATATGTGTGCCTATAACCATAATGAAAGTATGAATACAGCCATAAATGAAGAAGAGAGTATGCATGCACATTAAGTTCATAAATAGGACTTAGAATTACTAAAATCTCTCTAAAAGTCCAAGTATTAAACCTGAAGAAAAAAAAAAGACCCCAAAGGGTAACACTTAAGCAAATCTACCAATGTAATTGAAATTGGGTTCTCTTCACGATTGCTCAGAAACCTTCCAAATGCAGACCTCACAAATCTCCTTTTCAGATGATGAGCCTTTGGCAGAACCAGATATGGAGTTTATGGGGCCTGGTGCAAAATGTAAGTGCAGGGCTCTGTGTTTAAAAACTATTAATAATTTAAAGGTGGTGACAGCAGACTAAGCATGGGGGCCTGTGTAACTATGCAGGTCACACGTTCATGAAGTCCCTATCATCAGAACAGCAGGATCCCAATAGTGCTATTCCAGTTACCCTTCTATCGAGTCATTGAGAGTTAATGACGTTTCACTATGTGTTGCCAATTGTTATGTAGGCAGATGGCCCCGGCTGTCCATAGGACATCTTCAGGGACAATAAGAGAAGGAAAATATGATGGAAAGTGAATGCAGCATGTCTGTCAGGAGTAACAGCAGGACAGAGGTTTTGTGTAGCTGTTACAGAACTCAGAAAAAAAGACAGTTGGCTGTTGTAGACCCAACATTATGCCAACATTATCCAGGGGAGAGAAAGCCTTAGATGTTCTCATCCCTAAATGAGACTATATGGCAGCATATCTTGAGATTATTCATGTGAGCATCTATCTACTTATGTATCTATTTTTATCTGCAATTTATTCTTAATTTTTTAGTATTTCTACTTTTCCACCCTAAATCCAAGCTAACAGTTGTCTCTGTGCTTATTATGTCAGAGGAGAAAACTGCCAGCACAGAAAGAAGAAACTATCCCAATAGACATCTTGGATCTCGGTACAAAAGCCTAAGTTTCCGAAAGAGGCGTGGATTCAGAGCATAGACATCACCTGGCCTGAACCATGAATGTGGGACTTTACCCAGCCTTGTAAAGCAATTCTCCTAGTCTTGGAAGGGAGGGTGAGTGAGGGATAGTGAGGAGGCCACTGTATCCCTGATCAAGAGGACATATACTCCACGTCCCAATAAGGCTGTGTGGGCAACAAGGCTCATGGGACGACAGGCAACCTTGGCCTTGAATGGGGCCTGAGAGCAGTTGCAAGCTTCCTGTACCCTCATGAAAGTCACGGAAGTGAGAGCAAACAGCGTGCTAGAAGGGACAGAGGCTATTCTCATTGGCAACCTATGTGGCCTGATGATGGAGGACCCATGGTCACCTGATGAGAAATGTGACCCCCCCCCCCCACATCACCCCAACATGGACGATTTTGCACAGGATTTCAGAAATCCTTGGGAAGTGAGGGAAGTAGAACAGTGACTGAAGTTATGTTTCTCAGTCAAGACGACTGAAAATAGCAATTCAATGATAAAAAAGGAGTCGTTTTTCTTGTACACTGTGTTTGTGGACTGGGGTTCATTCTAACTACTCTGTGATGACACTATTTCCCAAGCTAATCCAGTCCCCATTGCTTTGAGCTGCTCTCACTGAGTAACTTTTTTTTTTTTTATCTTTAGTTTGGTTTCCAGTTTTAATTTTCCCAGCAGAGAGCATGTTTGGGCTGCCCTGAATATTACATTTCTCTTGGCAATGAAAGCTCTTGGTATAAATGAATAAAATTGACATAGTTCTGATTTATAAATTAGCCAGTCTCTTGTGAGTTTGGTTAACATGGCTCAGTTCCCTGGGATCTAGCCACCTGGATATACTGTCTTCATGGAATTTATGATCTTGTAAAATAGAGGGTCATGATGACTCTATTAGGGTGCAAACACTCTGTGAAGATCCATGACTGAAAAGGCCCCCACCCTCTCTCTACTGGTATTTACTATTGAAAAAATATATATCATGAAAATTGTACAATAAATATTTTTAAGTTATATTAGTATAATCATTGTAGTAGTAAAGAACGCAGGCTCTGGCTTTGCCAGTTATACATATGGTGGTTTAGCAAGTTCAAAGAAATCTAATAGAGACTGTTGTGAGAAATGAAAGTATTAATACATGTAAAACATTTTGATCAGTTCTTAGCAGCTGTTAAGTGCTATATAAATATTAAGTACTATTTCTAGTTTTATTGCTGTTATTTTAGGTGTTCCTTCTAGCCTATGTTTCCAGTGCATGGAAATCATTTCTTATTGCATATAATTTACATTATTCCTTTTAATCTATCACTATGTTATAAATACTTTATGTAGCTCTATGAAGCCTTTAATCAGTTTTAATAGTATAATTCAATTCACTAAATAGTTGAGCACTTATCTTAAAAATGACTATGCTATGTGATAGGGATACCAAAATGATAAATTAGAATAACTGGCAAAAGTGATGAGCAGGTACTATATACCAAGAATAAAATACAAATGGCCCAAAGAGAGGCTTACACTAACAAGAAGTCAGGAAATGCAAATTAAAGCAAGAGTTACTATTTTCACCTAGAAAATTGGCAACATTAAAAAGTTTGATCATATGCACTTTAGAGTAGGATGTAGGACAATGGGTACTCCTCTCACCTGGTAGGCAAGTGAAAGTGAGTACAGCCATTTACTATTTACATGTAAAATGCACAGAATTTCAGCACCCACTCATTTTCATTTTCTGCATTTGCCTTCAAGAAATGCTTGCTGTGTGCTTCAGGAGGCAGAAACAAGAATATTCACTGTAATAATGTTTGTAATTATGGAAGTGGAAGAGCACATAACTGCTCAACAATACTTGGAATGGTTAAATAAACTGTGATATATCCACTCTTAAAAACAATGTGTTCCATCTATCAATACTGACACGGAAAACTTCCAAGGCTAAGTAATAAACAATCAAATTTGTCTAAAAAGTTGCAGAAAAGCAAGTACAGCAAGATAGCATTTTCTTCACATACTCTAAATAAAATATATAACTATAAAATGTGTATGGATAAGTATATATGTCTTTATATGCATATGTAAATGTATGTGTGCATGTGTTTGTGTATAAATATATTGAAAAATACCTGGGAGAGTCCACATCAAACTGTTAGCAATGACCACCTTTAAACACAAAACTCAGAATGGTCAAGGAGGACTTTAAATTTTTCGTATTTTTAAATATTTTTAAGTCTTCTTTGTATAAACAAGGATAAACTAAAAAAAAAAATTAAAAGATGAATAAAACAAGGATCCTAAATCCCAAAGTTAATATTTCAGTGAGTAGTTGTATAACAATTTATTTAGCCATTGACCTATATTTGGCAGTTTAGGTTGTTTCCACTCTTATATTATAGATCTTTATACACTGTAGCTTCTTTTTCTTCTGTTGATTTATTTCTCTAGGATAAATTCCAAGAGTGGGATTGCTGGATAAAATGGTATAAACATCTTTCTGGCTCATGATATATTTTTCCACATTGCTTTCCAAAAATGTCATGCTTCTCTTTCCCCATCATTACTACAAAAAAAAAAAAAAAAAAAAAAAAGTGAGTTCTTCTACCACCTGGCACGAATCTACTTTTCTATTGCCATCTCCTTATTGTCAGTAATGTTCACTTTTTCCTTCAGTTTTCAACCTGTTTGAGAATTGATTTCTCATAGAGGATTCTCAGTTCATAATCTTCCTCCTCTGCCTATTGTATATATATTCCTAAAAGGTAGATATGACTAACATCTCCACTTTATGGATGAGAACACTGAGGCTCACAGTGGCAAATTGCCGCAGGTCCCATAGCATCTGGATATGGTTCTCTATCAGTCTGGTGTGAATAGAGTTGGTTTGAACCCAAATTCCTTTTGCTTACACATAGGGTCCACTTCTGTCACATCTGTCTCTTATTGTTGTCCCATGTTGGTGTCCTCACTACCTTTCTTCCTGTGTTCCTCTTCCTGGCCTGGTTCTCAGATTGTTGACTTGACTTTCACATATTCAAACTCTATTCCTACCTGCTTCACCTACTTTAACAGAAGGCACTAGACCAGTGCCTCATCCTTGGAAAGCTTAAAATGAACCAAGCAAGCTGAGGCTCCAGCCCTAGAAATCCGATCTGGGGGATAGTATGGGCCCGGGCCTAGAGGATGTTTTTCAAAATTCCCTGGGAACTTTGGGGTAAGAACCTCGGCCCTGGATGCCGTTCTTGTTTTCCCCAACATGGCTAGTTTTTCTTTGTTTTCTAATAACTTAAAATAAATTCAAAGGCTATTTGGAACAAAACTGATAAATACATTTGCCCCATAGGTATTTGTTGTATGAATGAGTGGATGACACCCACTTACTCTGACGATGCTGCATTGCCCAGATCTTTTCCAGAAGTCTTCTTTTGGAGTTGCCTACTGAGCCAGTTTATGAGTCAGAAAGAAAAAAGACCCTATTACTCCACTCTCTGTTTCTATTTACCAAAAAAGGTAATTTCCAGTTTTGTTCTCCACTTTATCAACTTTTGTGCCAAACAGCCTTGGGCTTTTTTTTTCCTTTTAAATTTAATCTATTCTGAAAGGACAAAGATGCCAGCCACTACTGAGATTAGGCACAAAAAGTGTTATGGATTTCTAAGGATATTTCAGAACAGAAATTCTCAAAGTAGTTTCCCAAGGAGACTACAGATGCCTTGAGAACAAGAACCTTATCTACCTATGTGCAGGGTTCTTAACCTGGAGCTAACTAAAGTTAGACAAAGCCTTTTGTATATTATTCTAGATAGATGATCTGTTACTTCATTATTTTCAAAGGTATTCATGATAAAAACGGATAAGAATTAAAAATATATATATATTATAGGTGTCAAAGCTCCTTGAAGAGTGCTACAATGTTAATACATTTTGTTTTCAAAGGATAAAAAATGTTTTATCTTTCATATGCTAAGATGATATTTATCTATTGTTATAGCACACATTATTATTTTAATGGTTGGGGATGGTTTTGAATGAAACTATAAACATTTCCTCAACCTCTCTTCCTTGACGTCACTTGTATGCGTGTTCATGACCCAGCTGCGAGTTGTTCTAGTGCATGGGGTGTGACCTTGGAACAAAGGCTAGTTTTTGTCTTTGAATGAATAAGACTGGACTGTCAGAATTGATACAGTGACTTTTTGGTTGTGTTAGTGACATAACACATTCTAACACATTGAGCTAATTCGAACAAATGACATTGGAATTATTACTTAAAAGAACTGAGAAGTTAGCTTTCCATTGCTTTTCTTCCAGTTCCCAATGCTATATTTTTAGAAGCATTTATTTTAAATGGAGAAAGTCCAAAGGAGAGCACAGCTATCGTGCTTAAAAAATGAAATCTAAACACGGGAATTGGGAGGAGGATTCTTTTGTCATTATGTTTTTATCCAGTGGTGTGCTGGTAAATTGGATTTCTAGGGGGAGAGAAGCGTGCCCTGATTTGAAGTGTTTACCAATTTCTGTGGCATAAATACTCCCAATTTCAAACTACCAACTTGAGACCACTGAATGGAATGGGGTGGTCTCAATGGAATGGTGGGGGGTGGGCGGGGAAGGTGCACAGAATTTGTTCTTCCAAGTGAGTACAAGTTGGCTCCACTAAACTACTGTGTATAATAACCTTTATAAATCTGGAGGCCAAGGAGAAGGGATTCTAGGGGAGGTTTAGTTGTACAGTGGTGCCCTTTGGAAGAAGCACAGTTTAAGAGCAAAACGTAATTAGAAATTCTATTGCAGGATATTAAAGGAGACTGAAATATATAGTTTAAATCGATATCTCAAACTCCCTGATAAAATCTGTCCTCCTCTACCCCAAGCCACTAAGACTTTTTTCTCCCTTTCTTTCTTCTTTCTCTTCCTATCCCCAGTGTTGGTTTTGTTTGTTTGTTTTTGTTTTGTTTTTGTTTTTCTCATTAGACTGATGTACTCTCCAAGAGTATTTTCTCTTTAAGAGTTGATTAGAGGTGAGATGGGAAGGAGTTGGCTGCTCTCTGATGTACAGTGTGGGAGAGGTCTGGGAGTAGTAATCTGAATTCTGTTATTTTCCCATGTTTGAAGAAAAAGAAAAGGCTGAGGAGGAAAAAAAAAACTTTATAAAGCTTATGGTTTGTGAATCAACCAGTCTTTATAAACACTATCCCTTAAAGAAGAAAACACCGTATAAATATGAACCAAAACTTTAAATTTTCCTTTCCAATTACTTATAGGCATTTCTTAATCAGTATATACATTTCTAAACCAACTTGATTGATCAAGTTGAGTTAATAAAAAGTTTGAAGCCAAGTCAATTGTATGTCTATCCCAGCTGATTCTATTTTGGCTATCTGGTCACACTTGCAATGTGACCATGAACAAGTCATTTGGCCTTTCTAAATTTGAATTGTATCATCTGACAAACAACAAAATTGAACTGACTTGTGTTTAAATTGCCTTCTAGCCATAAGAATTTGTGGAACTTATATTTAATAAACAACTTCATAATTTTCTGTTATAAAATAGGCTAATAATCTTTAACTTTAAAGTATCATTGACATGCTAGTTTGAGTAAGTGGGTATATTTTATCTCACTTGACCAGTTAACCAGGGATCATTTGCCAATAGAAAGAACTTCATTAGAGTCAAGTTTTCTCTACTGGCAGTTTTTTTCTGCTACCTTCCCAAACTTTAAGATTCACCAAACTCACGTGGAGGAAGTAATCCTTCTGCAGTTGGTGGAAGGTTCTCAGTATACAGTAAGGATACTCCTGTGCTTGTCACCAGCAATTCAAACTGTATCCCTTGGCTGTTGTGGCCCATACAGATTCATATTCTTTCAGCACACACGATCGTCTATGTACTTCCTTCTCTTTCTGTCTGTTTCCAGTCCCCATCCCCTGTTCCCATCTCATGGCTTCTAGTGGTCCAGGAAAAAGATAGGGTGAATGGGCCATAGGCACGTCTTTCAATCCTCTTTAGTATTATATTACTTGGCTCATTTCCATCAAATACTTGATGAATCACTTTGTTTAGGAGACTTCTGGAAAATAATCCTGGTGATAATAGCTAACATTTATTGAATGGGAAGGACTTCACAGACATCACATTTAGTTTCTAACAATGGTGTAATTCTATCCCCATCATATCCATAAGGCAACTGAAGCTTAGTAAGATCAACCAAAGGCTAGAACAAGTGACAGAAGCCAGATCCGATATATAATTCCAGGGCTGCTTGACCCATGCTCCTAATCCTGACCCTTATGTGGTTGCATCTGAAATTCCTAAAATAAAGCTAGGAGTGAAAAACAAAAACTAAAAACAAACAAACAAATGAACCAAAATAAAAGCACTAAGATGGGGAGAATTAAATGGATCAGATTTCACAAGTTTTTCTTTCTAAAGTGAAAACTCAACAGCTCAGAGGAAGGGGGCCAGACACAGCTCTGAGGACCGGCTGCTTTTTCATGCCTCCTTTCCCAGCCCCATTGCACCTTACTTGGGGAGCTATAGGCTCTACCCTGAACTTAGGCCTTCTGATGCACAAAAGCACTAGAGAGCGTTAGTAGCAGGGGTGGGAGATTTAGGGAAATGTCAGGACCCCTCGCCTCATTATTCTGGTTTCCTTTTGCTGGTATCACTCATTCAGGTGTGTGAAAACTCACCTTGTGAGTGAACATTGGCAAAAGTCATCACAACACTCTGCGTGTAGGGCCTCCTTTTCTGGGTGGAAGGACTGACCATAGGATTATGATCTCACTCATTTTCATGCCCAAAGACTTTGAAAGCCCAGTCCTGTGGAAAGGAAAAGGAAAGGGTACATTGCATGAAGTATGCAGCCCTGAGGGATACAATGTCATGCATATTACATGGTACCTCCCTGCATTCTTCCATGTGCAGACTGAAGGTCTCCCAAGTCACGACGCAAGGCTAAGAACTGACCCCTGGCCAGATTTAAACCTCCTCCTTGAAGAGAATGAAGTCATGGGAGAAGCCAAAAGTTTTTAGTTTGGGGCTAGAACTTTTTCAATGGACAAGAAAGCGTGATGGCACATTAACACAGGAAGGGAGAAAAGACGATTGAAAAAAACATTTTAATGAATTATCTGCTTGGTGAGGAGACTCAAAGAAAAAGTAAGTTTGATGTTTCTTTCATTGTTTTTGGTTTTAAATAGATTAACGGGTAAGAGAGGGTCCAGAGGTAAGTAGAGGTCAGGGGTATATCTGGAGGTTTAATGGTACTGAATCTTGTATGACTTAGAAGAACACTAAAGAAAAATAACATGAATACAAAAGTTAGGTATGGAGCCTCGGACAATGCTTATACAAGCAAGGGACCTTGAGCTGAAGCTTCCTTAGCTCGATAGAACCTCCTTCTATGGTTGAGACAGTGTTAAAATATTTTTCTGGATGCCAGGATAGCTCAGCAGGTTGGACACTCACCTTGCAACTGCAGAGTCTGGTGACAGAGTCCCTGCCAGACTGTGGGCCTGTGCAAAACCCATATGCTGAGCTGCAGTGCAGCTGGTAACCACTGGGATGGCTCCCTGGTGAGGGTTCTCACCTCCCATGCCAGTGAGGGCTGGGGGAGGAGGAGCGAGGTGGGGACAGTTCAGTTCCTACCCCACTTGGCCCCATATCTACCTGTGTGGAGTGAAACTATGTCACAACTAGTGATGTGCAACCATGGAGACTGCTCTGGGCCCTCCCTCCTCTCTCTCATCTTCTCTCAAAACAATAAAATAAATCTTAAAAAAAAATGTTTTTCTTTCTAGATGGAAATAGAGTTACACCACTCTGAGAGACTCTACACTGAGAGACTGAAGGGAGAGTGAGAGATATGCAAAGGGAAGGATGCAAAGAGGCCAAAAAACACAGAGGAATTAGAGGGTATTAATTAGGTGATGCACAATATT
The DNA here is from genome assembly GCA_004027555.1 of Craseonycteris thonglongyai. NCBI lineage: Eukaryota > Metazoa > Chordata > Mammalia > Chiroptera > Craseonycteridae > Craseonycteris > Craseonycteris thonglongyai. The sequence continues at coordinate 33,545 of PVKE010004452.1, forward strand.
CAGCAAGAAGGTCATACGTGTACATGGTTTTAAACACTAGGATCATCTTTAAGAAAAGAACACCTGGAGGTACCCAGGGCCGCATGGAACACCATGGGGTTTTCTTACCCAGAATCAGAAAGGGGAGGTAAGGATCAATAGTTTCACAGCTGAAATTACATTTCACGCTCTCTTTGGTTTTCTGCTAATTATATCTTCTTTTACACATATCTTCAGCATGGGCAATACAAACAACCAGCACAATTCATCCACTACTTATATTAATTGATTCTTTTTTAAAAAAAGATTTATTTTATTGTTTTTGACAGAGACAGACAGAGACAGAGACAAAGAGAGACAGAGAGAAGGGGGAGGGCCCAGAGCAGACTCCACAGTTATAGGTCATTAGTTTTTGACATGGTTTCATTCCACACCCCGCACAGGGTGGGAACTGGGCTGGAGGCCTCCTGCATGGGAAGCACACCTTCGTTGAACATGTGCATCTGCATGGACCAGGGCCGGAATTCGATCCTCAGTCCCCAGGGCTGCAAAGCAAGCGCTTAATCTGCTGAGCCATTCTGGCTTCCCTATATCAATTGATTCTTTACTGTCAAAATAATGATATGTCTCAACTTGGGAGTTAAGAGACACTTGGAGACATGTAGATTATTTTAAACTTCGAAAACATTTTAATCTTCATCAAATTTTTATAGCTGTCATTTGAAACCAAACAGACAGTGCCCCTTTTAGGCTTTGAGAAATAAAAATAAAAAGCCTGAGATGGTAGTAACTCATCAGACTGGCCAGGGCAGTGGAGAATCCTAATTTTATGGAGTGGGGTTAATTTGGGTGGTCTTGCTGCTAGTCATAAGAACCTTAAACTCATTCAGCAGCTGTTATCTTGCAGTTTAATTGGGGGAAAAATTGTCAGAACTTTCAGTGGTGACAGCACAATCCAGCAGCAAATTCTGCATGAGTTTAAGTAGTAGAAAAGATGCTACCTTTAGAGCAAGGGTGTCAAACTGGCGGCCCAAGGTAATTTTTTGTGGCCCACGATGCTCTGAAATAAAATGAAAATAGAAAAAATTGTTACGAAGAAAATAGCACTTAGGGGAGATCTAGGCAATACTGTACACACAATTCCCTCGTTAACCCTTTAACTACTGAAGATGAGTATACACGTGGCCCAGTGCCTTTCCTGGGGGCCTGTGGGCGTGTATAAACGCTCTCAGTTCTGGCGATGTTTGTAAATGTAATGTGGCCGCGTGAATCTTGCCTGTTGCACCAAATGGTCCGTGTTTTGATTGAGTTTGACACCCCTGCTTTAGAGGAAGAATTAATGCACTTACAGATGAGCCACTAAAAAACAAATTTCTAAGCTTTAAAATATTTTACCAGAAATGAGCAACAAAATCTATTGCAGATCAAATACAGATGGGTGAGAGAGGAGGTTTCAGCAATAGCAGATTATGTGTTCTCTCTGTCCTGAAGAGAAGCCAGCAGAGGGCAGGAGGGCCAATTTCTCTGAAGACTGGCACTCAACTCCTCGTATAATCATTCAAAGGAATGTTGGATGCTAGTCTCTGGCTCTTGTGAGATTGTCCAAGGTGCCTTGGGCCAAGATACTCAAGCAACAGGAAGAGAGTATGGGAAAGGCAGGTAAGCCTCCTGACATCCCTACCCTAATGCAGGGAAGAGGCAGAGTCTCTCCATATGTCTCTGTTCTGTTCCCTTTCCATAAGGCCTAAATGAGGGGGGTCTAGGTTGGAGAAGGGCATTTTCCAACATAGTTGACATAGGTTGGACTGTCTTGACAGCAGAGGCGGGAGTAGCATTCATAATTTTAGTCCATAAGGAGATTTAGTGACCCTATATGCAATGAGAGTAGCTTGCCTTCCTTTCTTCCTTCTTTCCTCCTTCCCTCTGTCTCCCCTCCCCCTCCCCTTTTTTTCCATCCTTCCTTACTTCCTTTCTTTCTTCCTTCTTTCCCTCCCTCCTTTCCTTCCTTTGTTCCTTCCTTCTTTCCTTCCTCCCTCTTCCTCTCTCCTCATCTTTTCCTTCTTCTTTTTCTGCTCCTGCTGCTCCTCCCTCCTCCTCTTCCTCCTTATCCTCCTCCTCCTTATCCTCTTCCTCCTCCTCCTCCTCCTTCTCCCTCCCTCTTTCTTCTTTCTTTCTTTACTCTTGTATTCCAGGAAATTTCTCAACTGGAGTCATAATTTTACAAAGTATGAGGATTATCAAATTCTCTTCTCCTCTAATATTAAATAGGCAGTAGTCTTTCAGAGGAGGCAGCATCATGGTCTATTCACCATTTATTAAGTAAACTTTTATGGATGGATAGTCTTATAGGTGCAAGGTAGTACTTCTAAACCATCACAAGATATGATTCCTATTATAAAAGAATATGGTCCAGTTCAGGGCTATGGCAAACTTAAATTACTAAGTGACAAATGAGTGATACTGACAATAGAGGAGATTAGATAAGACTTAGAAAGGCCAGGGAAAACTTAAAAGGGAAAAAAGGACTTGATTGAGAAACTGAACGGGTAGGAGGATTTTGAGTATCTTCCAGGCTTTGAAAAGCCCTTTGGGTGAGGCAACAACATGAAGGCCTATATATATGCTATAGAGAGAATATTTGTGTCCCTCCAAAATTCATATGTTGAAGCCCTTATCCCCAGTATAATAGTATGTGGAGGTGAGGCCTTTGGAATGTAATTCATTCATGAGGGTGGAGCTCTCTTGAATGGAATTGATTATAAAAAGAGATATGAGAGATATGATCTTTCTTGGCCATGTGAGGACACAATAAGAAGGTGGTTGTCTTCAAGTCTGAAAACAGGTCTTCACCACACACTGGACCTGCTAGATGGAGCCTTGATCTTGGACTTACCAGCCTCTAGATCTATGAGAAATACATGTTTCTTGTTTAAGCCACTCAATCTATGGTATTATTGTTATATAATAGCAGCCTGAACTAAGACAATGCATATGAATCTGGAAAACCCATAACGGAAGGAAAGTAGAGCTTGGGTGTTGAGAGAGGCTGAGGCCAAAAATGCCATATTCACACCCTTTGCAATGTGACTTTGTAGTTCTTTTCATCAAGAGATAAAATTTACTCTCTCTCTCTCTCTCTCTGTCAAAAAACAATTAAAAAAGAAAAAAAAAAAATGGGGAAGCTGGGATGGCTCAGTGGGTTAACCGCTCACTTTGCAGCGCCAGGGACCGAGAATCGAATCCGGGCCCCGGCCAGTGCAGGCCCATATGCTGAACTAGGGAGTTCCCCTAGTTCAGTTCTCTCTCTGTCTTTGTCTCTGTCTCTCTCTCTCTGTCAAAAAACAATAAATAAATAAATAAATATTAAAAAAAAAAAAGAGAGAGATAAAATTTATCACCTTACACCGTGCATCTGGGCAGATTTTACAATTGCACTGACCAATGGAATGAAACTGAAGCAATTGTGTCCCAGTCTTGATCCTGGGACTCAAGAGACCTTGTACACTTTATCACTCCCTTAGAACCCTAACCTTAGAACAAACCCAGCTAATAGGCTAGAAGGTGAGAGATCATGTGGCTCAGAGGTCCCAGCCAAAGCCATCCTAGCCTAGCCAAGAACAAGCAATCTCCACACATGTGAGAAAACGCTGTCTATATCAGCAGAGCTGCTTACTTGATCCTCAGCTAATCTCAGACACACAAGTTGGTCCTCATGGAATAAGAAGCATCTACCTGACGTGTAGACTTGTGAGAAATGCTTTTTGTTTTAAGTCTCTAAATTGTGGTGTGGTTTGTTACCCAGCAACAGTGAACTGATACAAATATAAAGGTTAGAAGCCTGGGATCTTTGTCTTAGAAATACTGTGAGGATTTTTAGTAAACAATTGTGATACAATACAGAGAGTTTATTAGGATGTTTTCTGTCAACATTGTATTAGTAAAATTTAGTGATAATTTTAGTCTATTTTAAGTTAATTTTTATTTTGTCAGAATAATAAATGTATACATAGTTTAAAAAGTTACTACTACATTGCTTATAAAGAAAAATATAGTTCCAGTCTATATAACTACTTATGCCTCAGTATTATTTCTTAGCTTTCTCTTTTAGCATTTATCTTTATATTTATAAATACTATGTTTATACTCTTTATATTTACTTATTTTAGAAATTATCTGTTAACTTCATGTTACGGCAGATGAGAATTTTTCTGTCTCCTTTCTTCTCTTTCTGACCCTATACTCCTTTAGCTTAATTTATCAATTTAATAATTGACATTATCAATTTAATATCACTAGTTTTGTTAAATGGATATTCAATGTTTGTGCTATTATATCTATGTAACTATTTTCACTATTAGACAGTGTGATAGTTTCTTTTTATACAAATTTTGTTTTTCTTCATTACTGCCTCATTCTTTTGTTTCCTTAGTTTTCTAAGTACTTATTTTTTTTCTCAAATATAATAACAGATACCAAAATTTTTTTCAATTCTATTTTTCACATAGTAATAAGCATCAGTTTATTAAATTTATATTTTTGTGGTGGGGGGTGGGTGGGAAGTGTGGTCTCCTTCCTGGAGTCCTTTTGCTCTTAATTGGGCTGGTGTTCAGTAGGTTTCATTCTAACATTTCCTGTGCTAGATACCTGTTTCTAGGTTTTCATGTCTTCCTATCTCTTCATTTAACCTCTTATTTTGGTGGAGCATATCCTTGAGTAGCTTGGGGAGAATGAGAGCTTGAGTAACTGAAATACCTTTAGTTTGCCTCAAGCTTATTGTTTGACCAAGAGTAGAAAATATTTTTTTCTCAGAATTTTTAATGCATTGCTTCCCCTTTTTTTCGACTTTCAAAGTTACTGTTGCTAAAGTCCTTTAAAGATAAAAACTAGGGGAAGCTAGGATGGCTCAGTGGGTTAAGCACTCGCTTTGCAGCCCCGGAGCCCAAGGATCAAGTCCCGGCCCTGGTCCATGCAGACCCATATGCTGAACTGGGGTTTGCACCCAGTTCAGTTCTTGCCCGGGCCTATGCAGGAGGCTCCTGGCCCAGTTCCTGCCCTACGCAGCCCTGTGCCCACCAGGGAGTGAAACTATATGGAAAACTAATGCTGTCAACTATGGAGACTGCTCTAGGCCCTCCCCACTTCTCTCTCTCTCTCTCTCTCTCTTTCTCTGTCAAAAAACAATAAAAATAAATCTTTAAAAAATAAATAAAGACACAAACTATATAAGTTTATTCAAGAAGAAATAAATAACCTGCATAGCTTTCTAGTTAAAAGAAATTTAATTTGCAATTAAAAACCCTCTCGACGAAGAAAATACCAGGCCCAGATGACTTCATTGATAAATCTCCTGAGCATGAACTAGAGAAATGATACCAAATCTACACAAAATCTTACAGAAATTTGAATAGGAGAAAATATCTCCCAATTTATTCTATAAAGCCAGCATTGTCCTGACATGAAAACCAAATAGACACAACAACTAAAGAAAACCATGGACCAATATCCCTCCTGAGCATAGATGCAATAATCCTGAACAAAATTTTAGCACATAAAATCTAGCTACCTATAAAAATGATAATACATTATGATCAAATATTATATAACTTGTGAAAGAATTAGAACTCTAGTACAATGCTGGAAGGAGTGACAAATGTTATAACCACTTTTGAATACAGTTTGATAGTTTCTTAAATAGTCGTGCTGACACCCACTGTACAATTCAGCTCTTGTCCTAGGTATTTATCCTAGAAAAAATTAAAGCATATATCCATGTAAAGACTTATCATGAATGTGTATAGCAGCTTTATTTGCTACAGCTCCAAACTGGAAACAACCCAAATGTTTATTACCTGGTTCACAAATAAACAAACTGGTATGTGTATACAATGGAATAGTAATTAGCAAATAAAAGAAATACACTATTGATACAATAAGAATATAGATGAATCTAAGATTAATCACACTTAGTGAACGATGCCAGGCAAAAGTGAGAACAAATATAAAAAATTTTAGAAAACGGAAGCTAAACTGATAAAAAGCACACACTTGTTACTTGGAGACATGAAGGGGAAACAGGGCAATGCAGAAGGAAGGGATTTCCAAGGGGTCCAAGGACAACTTGGAGTGTAGTAGACGTGTTCATTGTTTTGATTGTGTATACCTAACACATATGTATTTGTTTGTATTTTAATTATATTTGAATGAAACTTTAAAATGTGGGCCAGTTTCATTTTCTTTGAGTTGGCAATCATATCTGTTCCTCTTTTTCATGCCTTTGAAATACCTGTGTAGTATCTGCAATCTGACTCCAGCCTCTTTCTCCTTTCCACCACATATGAGAGCTAGGGATACAATATTGGGAAGTCAAATCTCAGAAATACATCTTAAAGGAATAAAAGCCGTATGTTCAAGGAGTAGTACCGGTATGCTCCACTGGGCAAATAGAGGTGCATATTGTCTATATCTACACTGTCAGTGAAACTTGCTGACGTTAGTTTCCTAGGCACTAAAGACCTGGAATTCACATTCAGCCAGCCAGCCAGCCAGCCGTGGGTAAGCATGCCAATTACTTATTGATCTTTAAAAATAAGGGTCGGAGGCTCAGTGTCCATTCCTATAGATACTAACTTAGTCTGAGGTGGAGCTCAAGGAATTTGTATATTAAACCAAGATTAGGAGCAACAGTATTAGGCAAAGTTAACATTTTCTCTCTTGCCTCCACTAGAATCCTCCACCATCACCAGGCTGCTCTCCTCTCTTCCTCATACCATGTAAATCCTCTCCCACTTGTCTAATTTCCACCTATGCAAATCATGGTGACCTACCCATTGCAAACACCACCTCTTCTTTTATAACTAACATCTATCCTCACTTCATTTCTTCTCCCTTATCTCCCGCCACTGTAGCCTTCCTAATCTTTGAGTCAATACAGCTCAAAGATCCCAGGCTAATTGCAGAAGTATTCTTTTCTCTAAGGTCCAAATGACTTCATGGAATGAAGTCCCTAGTGTTTCAAAACAGAGATTTATTTACAGAAAATCAGTTCTTTGGCATCACGCAAGTCACTGAAGCAAGTTCTCTTATGAGCCACCAGTTTCTTCACTTGCTTATGATACTGAATTCTGTCTATGGACAACTAGTACTATCTTTTTTTGGTTTCAGGAAAAGTATTAAGGCCTAGAGCAAAGTTGTTTATTTTTGCTATTTATCCAAATTTCTGAGAAGATATTTTAGATAAGCAATTTACCACTGTCTTTGATCTCAAGCTATCAGCTTCAAAGTATAACATTTAAAAATAATTTTATGTGGTTTCTATTATATTGCCTGCCTTGCATGCACTGAGACTTGTTTTAAGATATCTCTTTTGTTTTTCAAAATTTTTGTAAGATGGTCAAGTTAGATGTTTGTCTTTTGTGATAAAACTCAACAACTCTATTATAGAAATATCCCAGATTTTATTGATTATCATACCAGACAGCGGTAACACGAATGCATTGCTCTTCTCTACTTGATTTATTGAGAGTTCAGAGTTAATTTTTACTCTTAATTGTTCTAGAAGAACGTTAGCTTCTGTTTTTTTTTCTCCCCCTTGTAACTGGTCTTGAAATAAAAAAGAGTTCACGTTGTACATTTAATATATTTGGCAGAAAGAAGGATAGTTAACTTTTGTGTGTGTGTGTATAGTGGTAGTTAACTTTTCTGTTCTTTTTTCAGGCTCAAGAAAAAAAATTCTGTTAAAGGTAGAACATTTGGACAGTATGTTGCAGAAGGGGTGTAAATGTGCCTCTGAGGGTCCATCAAGGTTCATAATTAATTTCATCTTTCCTGGTTTACTGTCTGAGAGGAAGTATTAATGTAATATAGTAGGTAATATAGTCAGAAAGCAGTAGTAGTGCTGAATATCTAGAATTGGAGAAGCTGGTTTCCAAATTTTGCTCTTCCACCCACATGACCTTGGGCAAGTTTCTTTATTCCTTTGTTTACTCATTAATTCATTTCACAAGTATGTCTAGAGCATCTTCTGTGTGTCAGACATTGTGAAAGACACTGAGAATAGAGAAGTAGAACACAGTCCTTGTTTTTATAGAGTGTGGCAGGCATGAGAATGGCAGTAGCATAATTGTTGAAGGGCCTCCGATTCTATGCTCTGAAATGCACTGTAAGATTTGCACCAAACCACAATTCCCATGGGCTGCTCACTGCCAGTGGTTGGCTGTGACTGATACTAAAGCAAGTCCATTCCCAGCAGACATAGTACTCATAAGATGGTCAACTATGACTTGAGAACTCAGTGATGGTCTTGCTGAACATTCCTTAGCTTACATAGCAGTCTCATTTACTTCAATTCAACCTTCCTGTCTTTGCTTCTTCATTCAGGGTCACACTTGCCTCATGTTCTGATGGCTCTTTCATACTGACTCACAGGTAATTTCCCTTATGAAAATCCTTGCATATTTAATCCCATCTTGGTGTTTGCTTCTTAGAGAACTTTAACACATGGAGTAGAAGAGACAAAAAAATAAATAAGTAAACAATAAGGTAATTCCAGATTGTGATGACTGTTTAAGGAAACCAAATAGCATAATGGGATGGATTGATTGTCAGGAGTGGGAGGTCAGAGCAGGCATTTTGCTCTTTCCCTTAGATCAGGGGTGTCAAACTCAATTAAAACATGGGCCATTTGGTGCAACAGGCAAGATTCACACGGGCCACATCACATTTACAAACGTCGCCGGAACTGAGCGCGTTTATACACGCCCACAGGCCCCCAGGAAAGGCACTGGGCCACGTGTATACTCGTCTTCAGTAGTTAAAGGGTTAATGAGGAAATTCTGTGTACAGTACTGCCTCAATCTCCCCTAAGCGCTATTTTCTTTGTAACAATTTTTTCTATTTTCATTTTATTTCAGAGCATCATGGGCCACAAAAAATTACCTCGGGGGCCTCATGTGGCCTGCGGGCCACCAGGTTGACACCCCTGCCTTAGATCAGATGGCACAGGACGGCTTTGAATGTGGCCTAACACAAATTTATAAACTTTCTTAAAATGTTATGAGATTTTTTTGGAATTTTTGTTGTTGTTAGCTCATCAGCAATCAGAAGTGTAGTTTGTGTGGCCCAAGACTATTCTTTCAATATGGCCCAAGGAAGCTACAAGGTTGGACCCCTGTGTCTTAGATGGACATGTAAGACTGCTCTGTGGAGGATATAATCCAGATGAGAACTAAATGGTGAAATGTGAACGTGCTGGGGAAGTCAGCTGGGCAGTGTGAAGGGCTAGCGCCCAGCCGGAGCAGCATGTTCGGAGAATGTGTAGACGGGGATTTTAGCGGCATCCTTCAGGACAGCAGCATGGCAGGAGGTGAGATCACAAACACAGATAAAGGCCTGGTTCCACAGGGCCTCACAGACCCTGGTGAGGAGTCTACGTTATATTCTCAGTACAACGAGAAGCCATGGCATATTGAAGCAGAAGGGTGACATAATTTCATTTACATTTTTGAAATTAATTCAATTTGGCTACTGAGAGAGATTGACTGGGAGTGAGCAAAAGTGAAAGCAAGTAGAATAGTTAGATTACAGGAATCTAGATGAAGGTTGGCCTAGGCTTGGACTATGGGAGTGACAGCCGGAAAAAATAAATAAGAGCATTCAAAATATGCTTTGAAGCACATCTGTAAACTGTCTAGTTTTCTGTGCCTTAATTTCATCATTTTTTAAATATTGGGGATAATAACAGTATCTGCCTTATAGTAGGTTATAGTAAGGATTAAGTGGTATGTGATTTATAAAATACTCAGTGCATTTAATAAATGTTAGCTTCTCTTCTTGTGTAATGTGTAATGGAGTTCAGGCTGCACAAATGTCTCCCTGAGGTTAGGCAGAGAGAGTCAATTCATCCACTCTGACATGACTTGTGTTCTTATGGATTCAGAGATTCTCTTTGCAGCCATTGCCCCATTCCTCAGCAATCCTCAACAGGCTGTAATTAGAACAAAGAACCCCAGTGTCCTGAAATTATTAATATCTGGGTGTACATGCTTCATCCTGCGTCTGGACATGTAAATATGTATAAGTGAGCCAGGTGAACATTGTTAATGGAAAGACAACTTTATCTCACATTTAACGTTTGTTGAGTTCTCATTATGTACTTTGCCCAGGACTAAGAACATTACATGTTTTGCAATGCATTATTTCACTTAATCTTTATAACAACCCTATAAAAAATTTCTATTATGATTTCCAATTTCATTGATAAGGACACTGAGGCATACAGAGGTTAAGTAACTTGCTCAGGTTACAGATAGCAATAATAATGATGGAGTTGTCCACACTTTCAGACTGAAGACTAAAAACCCCAAAGTCCATACTCTTCCTCTATCCTTTAACACTCCCTAGCATATAAAGATTTTCTTATTTCCCTTTGTTAAACAGTATAATGTGATAATGTTTGAGGCCAGTAGAAGGAACATATTTGACATAGAATCCCCCAGATGCTGATGATACAGCCCATCAGATGACTCTTATCTTTTACAAAGATATCTTTGCCTTTAGTTTCTCCCACCAGGCCTGCCAAGTTTGGGTTGGTTGCTTGTTGCCAACTCCTGGTTCCACCTAGTTAGTGTTCAGGAATGGTCCATAATCCAGAGAAGCAGACTTTAAATGGTTTGTTTTTGCATTGCACATTGTAGCCCTAGGAGGAAACTTGGAGGGTTACCAGCTTATAAAAAAAAAAGGAAATGAGAACCATGCTTAATAAGAATGAAGCTTGCTTGTGATCAGGGCCAAGGATTAACCTTTTGAAATATGATGTGAGATAGGGGTGGGGCAGAGGGTGGGTTGGGAGAAAGATGAATCAGAATGTGAAGACAGCATTAGCCAAAGAACTGACAAAAGAGACACTGGGCACTTAACAAACTAGTAACTCCATAACAAATAAGGAAGAAGATATCTTCAAGTTAATTTTTAAAAAATTCTTGTCTCTCGGAAAAACAGTCACCACTGCAGGCCTTGACAGTTAAGATGACATGCTAATGCACCTGTTCCTGGAACCCAGCCACTGCCTTGGCCTTATTATAGTACCACAGTACCCTTCCCACTTCGTTGTTAGTATGGGTCCCAACAGTGTCTTCGAATTTCATCATCATCCCAGGTTCTACGAAAGGCCTGAGTCTTCATAATATTGCACACATGTGATGAGTACTAATTAGCAAGAGAGCACTGTTGTCCATGATGAGATGTACAACATAGTCTCTGAGGTCAGGGAGCTAGGGAAATCAATGGGGAAGAACACCTCCAAGCATGTATCTGGGACCTGAATCATTGAGGCACAGAGAAAATGCACACAGAAAAAAAAAATAGAGAAAAATAAAAAGTGAAGGGAACAAGCTCCGTAGGTCCCTACTCTTCAGTCCTTTAACCTAAATAAAGGAGTGGGAATTAAGTGTGGTCAAAAAGATTTCGCCTCAGCTGCATGTGTCTACATCAATTGTCTCTCCTGCCAACAGATGGGTATTTTCAGGAAGAAAAATAGTGTTCTTTCTGGGAAATGAAGCCAATGCATCAATTTTTGACTGAAAGAAGAAGAAAATACATGACGACACAAAGGAAAACAAGGGGACAGTGGTGTCTTTGAAATTCCTTTGCATACGTTTTCCCAGGCTCTAAGGACATTTGTCTGGGGAAGGGAGCACTGTCCGGGTGCTTAAAATGAGTCTCCACAGTCATGCAAGCCCCATAAAAAGCTGTTCTTCTTATTCCCACTCTTCCCAATGTGCCCATAGGAATGGGACTAGGGAGTCTGTCTGTCAGAGACAGCCCTGCCAGCTCCTCTGATCTCTTTCATGACAGGAGTTGCTGGCACTTTTCTTTACAGGCAGAGAAGTGGCACTATACTTATATCTCAGCTGCTATACTGTCACTGGTAAACCCTTTAAGACTACAACACAAAACAAGTAATCACACAAAAAGGGTGTAACACTTCAGGAACTGGGATCATCGGCCAAATCCAGAAATGACTCAGGGTATCAACGCTTTCCTCAGTGACAACACAAACCCCCCAGCAACTAGGCGGTGACTGAAATAAAGGGGGATGGATGTGTCTGGGCTGCTGAAGCACCTCTGGCTCTACATTTCTAAACAAATTCCTGGACCCACTTTAGATGTCAGAGTAAAAGGCATTTATCTGGGACAAGAATGGCAGTGATTTTCTGTAGCAGTGTAAGGCTGAGCCCTACCCAAAGTGTACTTGAGAACCGTCTACACTTCCCACTGGACTTCCTACTCACTTTCCACTATGTGCTACTGAAGTTCTGTGGCCCTTCCATCTGCCTGTGGGTTTGGCCTTGCCACTTCCCCTGAACACCTCTGTAACCAGACACTCCTCCGCAATTTTAGAAACCTTGTCCCTTTGCCTTCTTTGTAAGATACATCCTTGAAATTCAGTGGATTTACTTGTTTAGTTATTGGTTTAAAATATATGGAGAATGATATCTTCTTATTAGGCCATGGTCTCTATGCCCATCAAGTCTACTTGCTAATACTATTATAAATGTGTAGTTGTCATTTGCTCAGTTTAAGGAAAAAATCTTGCCTCTCATGTCAAATCTTTATTAAGCACTGAAGGACTTCCTTGGAGGGGAAATTGGTCAGATGGAGAATGTGGATAAGAACTAGGCTGAGGTTCACTCTTCGCTCTGCCGCTTAAATAGCTGTGAATTTGGGGCAAGTTACCTCAGCTCTCTAAGACTTTCTCCTCATCTATAAAATAAACATGATACTGATATCTATAGCAAACTGAGGCTTACATTACATACCTGGCACATAAAAAGAGCCCAGTATTATTACCAAAAAATAAAATATGCACCCTAATTTTGTGGAGTTCATAGTATATAGGGGAAGGCAATAATTTTAAACAGATAATTATATCAGGACAAAAGTACTATAATAGACATGCAAGTAAAAAAAAAAAGTCCAGTAAAGCACAGATGAGTAGCCATTTATTTGATCAGAAAGGGTCATGAGGCTCAAGGAGGAAGTACTCTTTGATATTCCTTGGCTGAGAAGTGAAGGAAGAGGGTTCAAGGCAGATGAAACAGCAAGAGAAGAGGCAGAGAACCGTGACGCAGGAGAGGATGCACATGAAGTTGCGAAACAAGTCCACAGGAAGGGATAGTAAGCTTTCTGAACTTTGTGAAGGATTAACCTTTATTTATCCCTAAGAGGTCTGTTGAGTAATCTAGCAGAGTCTGGGCGTACATTTTTCTTTAGCCTGAAGACCAATCTACTGCAGAATATGAGCTGGCCAGGAAGGGAAGGGTGGAACGCACTGTGGAAGAACTGAGGCAACGGGTATCCGCCCAACCTGTTTGCCTGTCACAATGGTTGAGTCAGTCAAAATCAAGTCAAATTTGGTTTTTGACTCATTGACTTCTCATTCAAGAAAACCATATCTTAATTATGGTCATCGTCATTCACTAGGTTAGACAGGGCACGAGCTAAAAACAAGTGGTTTCCTGGTCACAGTTACCTTGAATTTGTTTATTAACTAGTTCTCCTGGTCACAGGACATCTTATTTACCACATTAGCCCTCTCAATTTGCTGTTCGTTCAGCCTGATTCTCCAAAAGGTCAGGGGCTGACTTGTACACGGTAACTTTTGAACACAGCCTGCTTTAGTTTTAGTTCTAATGGCCAGATGACCCGTTTGTTGTTGTCGTTTTCCCTAAGGTGCAAAAGTACACCAAGAACTTACAAATACAAAATTTCCTCTAGGTAGAAATTCATAAAATTGGGGAGATGTGGTGAATGTCAGAAAAGCTTTCTCTCCAGTGCATGAGAGCACTCAGCCTTGGAGAGAAGGGGAGAATCAGGCTTGATGAACGCATTAGTTGGAGCATGCAGGCTAGGTGAGAAAAGTTTCAAACGAAAAGATGGTGACTGAGCCAAGGTTTTGCACATTCTCTCAATATTATTGAAGAAACATGTCCTAGTCTACTTATTACTAAACGTCCTTCTTAAAAATTACTTTCTAGTTATTTTATGAATAATCTATATCTTACTAGTTTATTTTCACTGTGGTCAGAAAGAATACTTTATGATTTTAATCCTTTATCATTTACTGGAAATTGCTTTATTGTTCAGCATATGGTCAGTTTTGGTAAATCTTCTATGTACATTTGAAAATACTTTGCATTATGTAGTTATTAAATGCACAATTGTGGATTTATCTATTTCTCTATTTAATTCTGTTAGTTTATGTCTTGAAATTATTGATGTCATTTTATTAGGTGTGTATAAATTTAGGTTATTAAATCTTCCTTTGGAGTTAATAATTTTATCATTATGAAATATCACTTTCTTGCTATTAATACAAAATAATAAAGTAATTCTTTAAAAAAAAATTTTTTTTATTGTTTTTGACAGAGAGAGAAAAAGAGAGAGACAGAAACAGAGAAAGAACCGAACTGGGGGCACTCCCCAGTTCAGCACATGGGTCCGCACAGGCCCGGGCTGGGATTTGATCCTGGGTCCCTGGCGCTGCAAAGTGAGTGCTTAACCCACTGAGCCATCCCGGCTTCCCCTAAAGTAATTCTTTATCTCTAAAAATATTAAATACTGAAATATTTAGAAGTGTTGAATCTTCCTTTTGAATTGTCAAAATGAAGTCTTTTTTCTTTATCCCTAGAATTTATCCATACAAAAGTTTTACTTTACCTCTAGTAGTACTACATAATAAAGTATTTTTAATTATTCAATTTCTGCCTTTATTAATTTGTTTGAAATACTCCTTCAATTTTATTTTGTATTTTAATTATTACAACATGATGCATCTTTGACTTATTAAGAGTTACTTTAAATTAATATTTTACCAAGTTTCCATACAATGTAAGGAACATATAACACTTAAAAAAATATTTTTTTCCAGTTTTATTGAAGTATAATTGATATATATCATTGCATTGGTTTAAGGTACCCGGTATACAACACAATAATTTGATATTAATCATTTAAATTAATAAATCACTTAATATATGTAAATGATTGCTACAATATATTTAGTTAACATCCATCCCCTTACATAGTTACAACATGTTTTTTTTTACTTGTGATGAGCACTTTTAAGATCTACTCTACTGCTTTCTGCATGGTTTGGTTGTCTCTTACCTGACACACATACAGCTTAAGAGACATAAAATGCACCAAATCCTCAGACTAACTTTTCTTTGTTCCCTTTTTTTAGGAACTTGAACCCTGAAGTCTATGATTTTGTATCTCTCCAGCTCTGTGAGATTACCACAGCACTCAGCCATTACTTTTTCAGGGTTTCCATGCTTCATGATCTGAATTGGAAAATACCTTAGGGACAAAAGCAGTGGCAAATATGAGCCTCTCAACACATGTCTAGGTTCTTTTCCCCTCAAATTCTGGCTGCCTTAGTTGCTCTCTTACCTCTACAAGCCAGTCTTATGATATTTTTACAATGATTCTCAATTACTTTGTCACAGTTAGAAGTGGAAATGCATATTCTCTCTGAAAGTACTGATTTAGAATTTTTGTATTTTTGGTATATAATGACATACATCATTATATTAATTTCAGGTGGACAGCATAATAATTAGATATTTCTATACATTGTGAAATGATCATCACAATATGTCTAGTTAACAGCCATCACCATACATAGTTGCATTTTTTTTATAGTGAAAACTTTTAAGATTTACCCTCTTTAGCAACTTTCAAATATGCAATAAAATATTATCAACTATAATCACCATGCTACACATTATATTCCCATGACTTTATTTTATAACTGGAAGTTTGTAGCTTTTGGGCCCCTTCAACTATTTTGCCCCACTCCCTTCACTGGCTTTTGATTTGCCTTTACTCAATAAATAATGATTTTTTAAATCTTATCATGTGCTTATTGACCACTTGTATATTTTCTTTGGAGAAATGTTATATTCAAATCATTTGTCCATTTAAAATTTTATTTATTTTATTGTTTTTGACAGAGAGAGACAGAGACAGAGAGACAAAGAAAGAAGACAGAGGGCCCGGAACAGTCTCCATAGTTGCACATCATCAGTTTTCAACATGGTTTCATTTCACACAGGTGGGCAGGGGCCACACAGAGCAAAAACTGGGCTGGGGGCCTTCCACATGGGAGGCACGACCCCTCGAGCCAGGGGTCATACCCGGGGGGGGGTGAGAACCGAACTGGGGGCCTCCTGCATGGGAAGCACACCCCAATTCAGCATATGGGTCTGCTGTAATAGGAAGTGAGATGGGATAGAGTTGGTGGTTCAGATTTTTAAAATTTTTTCTCTCACGTATAGAGGGTAGCACCAGCTGCATTTCCTGTGATTTAATTACTTACTGTCAACTTTCTAGGTCTTTCAACCATGGTCTTTGATCTTTTCTTAGGAATCATATACTTTTGCTCTTATCTTTTTGCCTAATTTAAAAAGCTATTTTGCTTTGAACTCAGACTCTGTGAAGCCCTTGTTTCATTATTTTATTTTTTGCAGTCACTAAGTTTTTCAATGCAAATATCTTAATGAATTTTGAAATTGAACCATCACCTTGTATTAGCCTTCTCGGTTTTTTTGACCATTACTCTTTGAGGACATTTATCTGATATCTTGCCTCACTACTACTCTGTATCTTTGCCTTGGAGATGATACTAAACCTCATATCACCTTCTAGTGATTCTTTGCCACCTTGAAATTATACTCCCTTAGCAAGGTATAAAATCTCTAAATGTCTACGTCCTTTGGTCTAACCCATGAAAGATATATGTGACTAACATTTTGGAGACATACTAGCTCTTCCTGACTCCTAGGATTCAACACACTAAATGAGTACATTTAAAAAAAATATTATTTTATTGTTTTTGACAGAGACAGAGAGAGACAGAGACAGAGAGAAGGGGGAGGACACAGAGCAGTCTCCATAGTTGTGCGTCATCAGTTTTTGACATGGTTTCATTCCACACAGGTGGGTGGGGGCCACTTGGGGCAGGAACTGGGCTGGGGGCTTCCTGCATGGGAGGCACGCCCCCTCGAGCCAGGGGTTGAACTGGAAGGGCAAGAACTGAACTGGGGGCCTCCCACATGGGAAGCACACCACAGTTCAGCATGTTGATCTGCACAGGCTGGGGCCAGGATTCCACCCTCTGTCCCAGGGGCTGCAAAGTGAGCACTTAACTCATTGAGCCATCCAGCTTCCTGAGTACATTTTAAATATGTTGTTTATAAAGCAAATACTAACAAATAGCCAACAGATATATAAAAAAAAATACTCAATTTTACTAGCTATTAAGGAAATACAAATCAAAACCACAGTGAGACACTACCTCATACCTATTCGAATGATAATAACAACTATTAGAGAGAATGTGCAGAAATAGAAACCCTGATATACTGCTGATGGGAATGTAAATTGGTACAACCACTATGAAAGACAGTATAGATGATCCTCAAAAAATTAATAATACAGTTACCATACAACCCAGCAATCCCTTTTATGGGTATCTACCCCAAAAATCTGAAAGCACTTATCCATATGTTCACTGCAGCATTATTCATGGTGGCCAAGACATGAAAACAATCAAATTGTTCTTTGATAGATGACTGGATAAAGAAGATGTGGTACATTTACACAATGGAATACTACTTAGTCATAAGAAAAGATGAAATACTGCCATTTGTGACAACATGCATGGATCTTGATACTATTATACTAAGTGAAGTTAGTCAGACAGGAAAAGTTAAGAACCATATGACTTCACTTATATGCGGGGTATAAAACTGAAAGCAACATAGGAACATGACAAACAAAGAAACAAAAAACCATAGACGCAGACAACAATTTAGTGGTTACCAGAGGTTAAGGGGCAGACAGATGGTAAAAGAGGGGAAAGGGGGTCAAATGTATGGTGATGGAAGGAGAACTGACTCTGGGTGGTGAACACACAATGCAATATATAGATGATGAATCATAGAAATTTACACTTGAAACGTATATAATTTTTCTAACCAATGTCACTCCAATAAATTTAATAAATAAAAAATATTTTAAAATACTTGTATGTCAGATTCAGATTGTATATGCCCGCTAAAATACATTCTAATTCTGGAAAAAGGTTCTCATGTGGGGAAAAATGGTTTTTGTCTTAGAAAGCAATTGTAGTACATCAAAACTTTGAAGAGTTTACTTGAGCTAACATTGATTTGAATTGGGCAGAGCTAAACCAAAAATGGTTAGGAGCTCTCTTGGCAGAAGCTAAGGGAAAGGCTTTTGTAGAGCCGATGCAGAAGCAAGCAAGAAAGGTATTTGATTTGGTATAGCCTAAGTTGTTGCCTTATTTGGGAGTGCTTAGTTGGCTGTGACTGGTTGTTATTAAATTTTTATTTCTTAGCCTTGAGGCATTTGCAGGAATTGATTCTGACTTAAGTTTGCTGCCTTAGGCTGCCAAGGCATTAGAACCACCTCTGTCTAATGGGCTCTTTGTTTAATTATTGTAATACTTGCATACATTTTAAATTATTAGAGTTTCCTACTTTGGGATCCTTGAAAATGCTTTTTGTGCTTGTTATTGTGTCAACTAACAGTGTATTATTTATGTTTCTCTTTCTCCTACCCAAACTTCTCCTAGCTCCTGTATCCAACCAAAAATTGTATTCAGTCTATTTAAGTAAAATTATTGCTTTGGAGTTTTTCTTTTAGTTGGTTGCTTTGCTTTTCAATATCTATGAAAGCATCAAGTAAGCACTGTCTCTTGCATTTAATGCACCTATTCAATCAAGAGCCTCATGGACTATTATCTAATAATCATAGTCACATTAAGAGTTCATGCAGATTATCTACCTGCTTCTTTATCAGATAATATTTCTTACCTCACAAGCTCTTTGTTCTTTCTTTGTGAGAGTCAATATTAAAATAGCTAGATAGGCAGTACTGTTTTCAGGTTTGGACCCCACTTCAAATTTTGGGAGAAATTGGGGATATCTATATGGAAATGCTTTTATTAGATTTGACTCCAACATTTGTTACTTAATGTCTAGTATTTAAAAACACTGCTACTTTCTTGCTGCAGAAACTATTCTTGCTTTCCTTTTAAAACTCATTACTTATATTCACTTTAAATGAGTGTGTGATCCTGATTGTTTTAGAATTTCCTTGTAGGTACTAACTTAATGCAAATACTATAAAATAAGGTACTGAGGCCCCAGTTATATTTTTCTAAGGGTATATTTTTTATTCTAGTCAAAGAGATACCAAGAGGCATGAACAGAAATTTATGTAACAAATTATTATCTTCATATTTTTTATTTTTTTTTAAGATTTATTTTATTGTTTTTGACAGAGAGAGAGAGAGAGAGAGAGAGAGAGAAAGGAGAGAGCCCAGAGCAGTCTCCAAAGTTGTACATCATCAGTTTTTGACATAATTTCATTCTACACAGGGGAGAGGGGGCCATGCAGGGTGGGAACCAGGCCAGGGGCCACCCACATGGGAGGCATGCTCCCGTGAGCTGGGAGCTGAATGGGGGACCTCCCACATATGGGAAGCTCACATTGGCAAGAACTGAACTAGGGGCACACCCCAGTTCAGCATATGGATTCATGTGGGCTGGGGCCAAGACTCAATCCTCAGGTCCCGGGGCTGTAAAGTAAGAGCTTAACCTGCTGAGCCATCCCGGCTTCCCTTATCTTCAAATTTTAAAATTTTATATAGTCTAAACTGTGCTAAATAAGTAAAGTGTAAAAAAGAATTGGTTTGTAGTAAAGTTCCTTATGCTGTTCATAAATGGAGAGTGTCCTCTTTTCTTCTTCTTCTTTTTAAAAAAAATACTGTATAATCAGACCCAGTAAACTTAGGGGATAAATAAGCCATATTTTTCAGATGTTGATACTGAATCATGGAGAATGGGGACCAATCCCATTCTTTATGGGATAAATTTAACAAGATAGAAGGGAATAGATGAGACAAGCTTCCTGCTTCTGTGTGTTCTCAAAAGTCCTCACACAAATACAACTTAATATTTGCTATACTTCATAATATTGGTAAGAACTCAAGTTTGAGTCTTCCCCTAAATAAATAAACTTGCTGCTGTGGGTGGTGGGTAGAAAAGTGACTTTTGACAGATCAATGGATTTTATCCACTGTAGTTCTTGTTTGTTAAGTATTGCCAGCCAACTTAAGTAAATGTCAAGTCTCTCTTGGAATTCTAGTGATTAAAAAAATCATTTTTAGAGCCCCAGGTACTACCACAGGTATTGAACCCTGTTTAGTTTGGATGCTAGCAATTGTAACATGGAACATGGAAAGTCTCCCAGCAATGTCCTTCTCTAAGATCCTCGGAATGCATTAGAACACGATGAAGAGCTATCAGAATTACTGTCTGTCTTTGACTTTATGCCTTATAAAGTCAGATCTAAATGCTGGGTAGAATCTCCCTGAGATCTGAAATTTGGATTAAAAATTTTTAAGGGAATGAAGAAAAGATGCCCGTAATTGGCCTCCAACTCTTGTGAAGATGTCAACAACATGTATAGAGACCAGCAATAAACCTACCGGATTTGAGGCCTATTATCTAAAGAACATAAACAAATCATGATTGCTTCTTCCTTGTCTAGCATGATTTTTTAACTAAAGAAAAATATTATGAGTTTATAATTTAATTTGACCAGTACTCTTAGAAAGTTTCCAATAGTGCCAAGAAAGATCTATAGAAGTTAAAAAAAAATAAGATATTCATCAGAGGAAACTTTTCCTATGTAAATCATTAAGTCTGTACCTCTCTGTCTTGTTTTTTATTAGAAATGAGCTGAACAAGGAGAGCTAACTATTGTTAGGTGTTATCTAAGTCTTTGAGACAGCTGGTTCACTTTTGACCTTCATCCAGGGCCACAGTGTTTTGTTTTTCTTCTTCTTTTTTTTTTTTTAAGATATATTTTTATTGTTTTTGACAGAGAGAGAGAGATACAGAGACAGAGACAGAGAGAAGGGGGAGGGCCCAGAACAGTCTCCATAGTTGCACATCATTGGTTTTTCCACATAGTTTCATTCCACAGATGGGTGCTAGGCTGCACAGGGCAGGAACTGGGCCAGGGTCTTCACCCCATTGAGAACCGAACTGGGGGCACTCTCCAGTTCAGCATATGGGTCCGGGGCCGGGATTCAATCCTCGGTTCCCGGGGCTGCAAAGTGAGCGCTTAACCCACTGAGCCATCCCGGCTTCCCCTGTTTTTCTTTTTTAAGATTTATTTTATTGTTTTGTCAGAGACAGAGAGAAAAAGAGTCAGAGAGAATGGAGAGGTCCCAGAGTAGTCTCCATAGTTGTACATCATCAGTTTTTGAGATAGTTCCTTTCCACACAGGTGGGCCGGGGCCGTGTCCGGCAAGAACTGGGTTGAGGGTCTCCTGCATGGAAGGCATGTCCCCTCGAGCCAAGGGCCAAACTGGGGGGTGAGAACCAAATGGGGGGCCTCCCACATGGGAAGCACACCCCAGGTCAGTATATGGATCTGCACAGGCTGGGTCTGGGATTCAATCCTTGGTACCCAGGGCTGAAAAGCAAGCACTTAAACCTCTGAGCCATCCCAGCTTCCCCAGGGTCAAAGTTTTGATCAAAGACATTTGATTATAATCCTATAGTTTTAAATAGAATCCTACCAAATATGCACCATAATTCCCTTTTCAGCTATTCTAGCCAGGGCATAGAAGTATCAAGCAATACATGATACTCATTTGGTTCTCTTGACTTAAGGAGTTCACACCATTCACTTTGATATTGCTTACAAGCTAAGGATGGCAACTATTCTTTCTACATTTTTAGTCTCACATTGAGCCATTAAATGGCTCACATCCTAGTTATGAGACTGGGGGCTTCTTTTTCTGATATGGAAACTAATCTTCAGATAAAAGTTACATCTAAATACTTGTGTATGTCCAAGTTGCCTGTAGTCTTGTGATTCCAAATCATCATGTATCACCTCCAAAGTTGCTTCTATTGTCACTGAGAGTTGATTATTTCTGTAGAACACAGCCTGTTTTACACAAGGGGTCACAGTCATTGGTTGAATTCTTTGAACAGCACTAATTATGAACAGCCAGCAGTGCGCTTATCTGTTCTCAGCCTTTCTAACTATAGAACCCAGCTTTGTCACAATTCTCTTTTATGCAATCATAACCCCAGGCCTGAGCTTGCTTTTCCCCTGCAGATTAAAAAAAAAGTGTGAGAGGAGTTCCAGAGACAAAGTGGCCTTACTTTCTCCTTTGGGGAGTCAGGATATTTTAGTATAAGTCACAAGCAGGGGCAGGCCCCACTTAGGGGACCAGAAATAGCTCTTGCTCTCTGGCTCAGGACATTGGGTTGTCTGGCTATAGAACCGTTGAGCCACTGAGAACAGGATGTGTAAGGACCCCACTGTTGCTCCTGTCCCTGCCCTCCCACATAGCTTCACAGTATTCCACGAAACAACCACCCATCCCATCACCATTCAGAAATAGTCAGTTTGAATCAATTCAAGCTTGGAAATGATTCCAGAGTCGTTTGGATCTGGATAAGGAACTAATTAAATGAAAATTCAAATTGGTTCAAATATTGGACCAATTATAATCTGACACAAACTACATGCTGAAATGGTTTCAGATTTTAATCCCTTCAGAGCAGATTTACCTCAGTAAAAATATTAAATATCATCCAAGTATGAAGAATAACAAGAGGTGTCCCTACCCCATCTTCTCTGTCATCTTCCTCCCTTCCTGTGTCTTCGAGGTGTTCAACATTAAGGACATGCTGGAGCTGGGTTGTGGTTGGCCTGGCTGACTCCCCAGGATGACAGCCACACCGGCCACGAAGAGGGCCAGGGAGCCCCCATCACTCTTTGGCTTTTGCAAGCAGCTCTTACTGGAAGACACCAGATTAAATTCTGTCTTCCTTTGGATACTTGTTTGTATATATTCATAGGCTGAGAGAATTCCAAGGCTCAAAGCACTACAGGAGTCAAGAAAAATCAGGGTCCCAGCCACTGGAAATGGAGCCACTTCAAGAAACCCTATCTCCTTTTTGGTACAGGACTGGGTGAGAAATTGCCTCATTTGCTTCATATTTGGAAGGTCTTTGTCATTTGATTCTACTTTTTCTGCTTTATTCCATTGCTCAGCTTAGAAGACCAATGAGGTAGACAAGTTTATCCTTCCAAGTAACTAGTGTTTATAAGAAAAGGCCATTCAAATGGCGGACCTTGTAAAAAATTGTGAGATGATTAAAGGGCCCTAAGGGTGGTGGCTCTTAAATTTGGTTGGCCCCACCCCAGATTCACTGAGCCATAGTATCTTTATTTATTTTTATTATTTTTAAAAAGATTTTTTATTTTATTGTTTTGACAGAGAGAGACAGAGAGAGAAAGAGAGAGAAGGGAGAGGCCCCAGAGTGGTCTCCATAACGGTACATCATTAGTTGTGACATGGTTTCATTCCACACAGGTGGATACGGAGCTACGCAGGGTGAGAACAGGGCTGGGGGCCTCTCACATGGGAGGTACACCCCTGCGAGCCGGGTGTTGAACTGGAGGCCTCCTACACAGGAAGCTCACCCCAGCAGGAACTGAATTGGGGCACCTACATGGGAAGCACACCCCAGTTCAGCATATGGGTTCACATGGGCCAGGGCCAGGACCGGGACTCCATCCTTGGACCTCGGGGCTACAAAGTGAGCGCTCAACCCACTGAGCCATCCTGGCTGCCCTTTATTTTCTTTAACAAATTAAAAATTTTCAATTACAGGTGACATACAATATTATTTTAATTTCAGGTGTACAACATAGTGATTACACATTTATAATATATAACTTGCAAAGTGATTACCCTGATAAATCTAGTACCCATCTGACACCATATGTAGTTACTACAATACTATTGTCTATATTCCCAATGCTATGCTTTACGTACTTATGACCATTTTGTAACTACCAATTTGTAGTTCTTAATCCTTTCTCCATTTTCACTCATCCCCCCAACCCTTCTCTTATCTATCAACATCAAAATGTTATCTGTATCTATGAGTTTGTTTCTGCTTTGTTTGTTTATTTTGTTTTTTAGATTTCACAGACAATTGAAATTCTATGGTATTCGTGTTTGTCTAACTTATTTCACTGAGCACACACTCTCTAAGTCCATCCATGTTGTTTCAGATGGCAAGATTTTATTCTCTTTTATGGCTGAGTAATATTTCATTGTATATATGCACCACTTTTTCTTTTTCTTTATCCACCCATCTATTGATAGATACTTCGGTTGCTTCTATATCTTGGCTATCATAAATAATGCTGCAATGAACATATGAATGCATATGTCTTTTTAAATTAGTGTTTCAAGTTTTTAAAATAAATTCCCGGAAGATTGCTCTACCCAACAAAGCTATCATTTAGAATCGAAGAACAGAGAAAAAGCTTCCCAGACCAAAAAAAGCTAAAAGAGTTCATCACCACCAAACCAAACAAAATAGACTCTAAAACAAAGGCTATAACAAGAGACCAAGAAGGATGCAGTGAGCCTGAGTCTCTTTAGATAGAGTCCTAGTATTTGTATTTTTAAAAGTTTCCCAAGTGATTCTGAGGGATGAACATTTGGGAGATGCTGATGTAAGGCACACTCTCATCCCTTTCCTTAGCTTTCTCCACTAATGCCTCTCCCTGCCCACCATCAGGTTCCCAGTGCTGTCTCTGGTTTTCTAGGATCCCCAGACTGACATCACAGCCATCCATGAAAGATCCCTCTATTGCCTTCCTCAGCACCTCATACACATACACGGTATTTTCAGTCCAATCTAATACGTTGAGCATAAACCAATGAAATTATACTAAATTGCAATTGTATCCTCCAGCTCAATGTGTTAAATCTTCCAGAAGTAATTATATTTTGAAAGAGGATACAAGGTACAGGGAGGACAATGGAGGGAGTGTGGATACTAACAGTGAAGGCAGTCATCTCTAAGATCTACTTATACTGTGCAAAGCACACTTACCCTATCTGCAACACTGTCACCTTCTGTCTAGACAAGGTGGACCTCAGTCAAGCACATGCAGCAAAGCCAGAACTGGTTCACTATAGCAACATGAAAAATATAGAGGCAGTGGTGTTATTGCTCCTCATCAGCTTCAGACAGCACTGGAAGAGAATTCCATCTGCTAAGACCACCTAACCATGCTTTGGCCAGTGCCTATGACATATCCAGCTGGGATAGTGTTGCTGCTGGGATGATATCTAAAGGCCAGGTTTATCATTTCTGTTTTGCTTGCTAGTTGTCCCTGACTGTACTCCAAAGCCAAGGCTCAAAGTCATATGGTTTTGTGCAAGTTTTAAGCCTCAGTTACCCCCACACAAAAAAGATTATGCAAACAACCTTTATTCGGCCGCATGTAATGACCCAATAATTATTTAAATAAAAAGAAAACAGTGTTTCTTGTGATCCTGAGAACAGGAAGTCTTTATATTACTGGCCATGTTAAATCCCCTCTTGCTTTTTGGAGCATAGTTGAAAAAGCAGCTACATAAGTTATGGAAAGTGATAGCAAAGCACAGACCCTGTGTTGAGTTGAGGGGTCTTCGATTTTCATTGCTCCCAAGGATATCTCTCTCCCAAATCAGGAGCAGGAAGGGCAGAACTGTCCCCTCTTGGTTTGCCCTTTCAGCTTAGCCTTAGTCATGGTAGAGTTGCTGGTCTCTCAGGAATTGGAGAGAGTTCAGGGCTGAGCTCATCATGACCACAGGAAATTCAATTCATTCATGCTAATGACTTGTGGTGCCTGCCAGCCTGAGCCAGACACAAGCAAGAGACTCAAGAAGCCAAAGGTTCCATGTCCTTCCACTGTTCTCTGGAGTCATTTCCTTTTTGTCTTGTAGTTAAATTGGCGTTTCCCAGACAGAGATAGCCCGTAAAATCCGAAGTCTCCAGCTAAGCTTCAAGATGAGAAGGCTGGGTCAAATCCGGTATTCTCTTTCCCACTTACACCTTGCTCAGTGTGCCTTCACACCTCTTACTCTCTGCATTCATTTTACATTCAGTTTATGGTGATTCTTTTCTAAACTCTGGAGATTGACTGCAGTGGATCTCTCTAGGTCTTAGTTCACTGAAACTGGTTGAGCATTAGAAATATTTTGTGATTCCTAGGCCACATCCCATGCTGCTATATCAGAATCTCCGTGGTGGGGCTGGTATCAGGGTCATCTTCAGTGTCGTAGTTGATTACCTGGCACCCCTAGTAGTCCACTCCTACTAGATTCATCTCTCTGTTACAGACTGAGAATTGAGTCTCCTGACTTCTTGCCCTCGATTTGCCACTTAACTTTCTATATGACCTTGACTAAGTCACTTAATTCTCAGGGGCATTAAGTTTCTCATCTACAAGGAGGTGGGAGTGGGGTGGAGAGCTAGATCGTATCAGTGGTTATCAAATCTAATTTCTCAACATGTTCACTTCTGGAGCTTTTGGCTATGATTCAAGTTTGTTTCTCTTTGTATCCTCCTGCATCCCCCTTCACTCCACTACCTCTGTGAGGCTTAGCACGTTCTGAAGCTAGGTGGACAAAAGGAGATGTAGACACTCTTAGCATAATAATATATGGGAGCCATTCTTGTGTGAGGTTAATCTTGATAACGTGAAAGGCCATATGGCCTTTTAAATAAGCACCTTGAAGTTAGACTAGAGAATGAATGCTTCTTTAGAGCTTATTTTCTGTCTCTTCTCCTCTCACAGATCCAGACAGCCCTTCCAGATCAACCAGACAGAGAAAAATGATTAAATTTTGATGGAAGGTCAAGGGAGAGTGGGCCAAGTGTATAATCTGAAGGGCCATGGGAGAAGAAAAGCAAAGAGGTTTCTTTGCTGATCACCAATGGGGTGGCATATGGGGGCCACCAGAAGTAAGATCCCAAATATATTGGAGGAGACAAAAGTAGGGCTATCCAGAGAGGAGTGAGAAAATCTCCTCCAGACCCTTCACTGCCTCATGCTGTTGCATAGGTTGGAATGTCCATAATATCCAGTCTTCTGGATATTATGTCTGTGTGGTAAGGTCTTTTGATCTTGGAATCTATAATATAATCCACCTGTAAGTACTGGGGTGAACAGGTGATGATGCTTGGAGATTCTTATTTAATAAGCCTGGAGTGGGAACGAGGTATCTGTACATTTTTAAATATCTGCAGATGATCCTGATACACAGCCAAGGCTCAGGTCTACTTTAAGTTAAATTTTATCTTTTCTTTCAGCTTGTCCAGTTTCTTATCACTCTCCTGCCTAGAGCTCAAGTCTCTCCTGTGAAAATATACCCCTTCTCCAAGTCAGACTCCTCCCTGCTCCAGGGCACTTAGTTTGGCAAGCAGAGGACAAGCTAGACTTCAGTCCTTAATTTCCACTTGGAGGGGGGCCTTTGTAGGTCACTGCTTTCACAACTGTCACCAAAGGAGGAAAAAGAGTATTGGCTCTGGAGACGGCAGATTTGTTTCAGTCACAACTCCCACTTTCCAGCTGTCTGAACTCGGGCAAGTTGCTTAATCTCTTTGAACATCAGTTTGATTATATGTCAAAGGGGAATCAAGATGCCTACTAACATGACCAAATCCAATGAAAATAACAACTCAAATCAATTCCAAGGCCTCATTTGACTTGCGAGCAGCATTTGACTCTTGTGATCATTTCCATCTTCCTGAGCCGTGTCGTCCACTTAGCTTCTGGGCACAACTCCCTCTTCATTCCTTTCTTGACTCTGTGGCCATTATTTCCAGTCTCTTTCACTGAATTCTTTTTATCTTCCCAACTTCTGATTATTGGAGTGCCCAGAACTCAGTTCTTAGACGTCTTTTCTTACCAGTTTACCTTGATTGTCCAGGTAATCTTCAGTCCTATGACTTTAAATACCATTTGTTTTAATTTTTATTTATTGTTTGAGGAGAGAGAGAGAAGAGGAAGAGCCCAGAGCAGTCTCCATAATTGTAAATCATTAGTTGTGACATGGTTTCATTCCACACGGGTGGATGTGGGGCTGTGCAGGGCGGAAACTGAAGAGGGGGCTCCCGCATGGGAGGGGAGAACATTTGCCTCTGAGCCATCCTGGTGGTTACCAGTTGTGCCACAGTTCAGCATATACGGTTCCACAGGCCAGGGCCAGGAATCGAACCTGGGACCTTGTGGTTTTGAGGCAAGTGCTCAACTGGTGAGCTATCCTGGCATCCCTTTAAATACCATTTTTATGGTGATGATCTTCAGAAGGCTGGATCTCCAGCTATAATGTTTCCCCAGAAGTCTAAATCTTAAATCAAATTGCTTACTCAACAATTCTACTTGAATATATAATAGGCATCTCAAACTTACTATGTTTAAACCAAACTCCTCATTTTCTTTCCAAACTTAATCTGTCCACAACCTTCCTGACGTCAGTATCTAGCCCAGCAGTGACCAATCTTTTGGCTTTCCTGGGCCACATTGGAACTGTCTTGGGCCACACATAAAATGCACTAACACCAACAATAGCTGATGAACTAAAAAACAAAAGTGCAAAAAAAAAAACCAACTCATAATATTAAAGAATTTGTGTTGGGCCTCCTTCAAAGTCATTCTGGGCCACAGGTTGGACAGGCCTGAATTCTAGCCTCTTCAACTGGTCTGGTTTCTCAGGCATAACACCTCTTGATCTTACTTCATAGCTCTAGTTCATCAGCAATTCTATTGGCTCTCCCTCATACTAAATCTAGTGCCTGGTCTCCACTGCTGTCATCCTTCATCATCTCTTCACTCAGCTATTACAATAGAGAAGTAAGAAATCCCCTCTGTCTAATTTGTCCACCATGGTCTATTACCCGAAGCATCCAAAGAAATCACTTTTCTGTCAAAACCCTCCATTTCCTTCCCCTCTCACTGAGAATAAAATCAAAAGGTCTTCGCATAGCCGCCATATAAGGGTTTACATGACATGCTTCTCTTCTATTATTTCTCTGACCTCATAGAACATTTGGCTCCTTGATCACTCCTCTCCAGACATGTCAGCCTTCATGTTGGGCCTCAAACATACCACATGCTCCTGCCTCAGGGCCTTTGCACTGCCTATTCCCCTTTTGCATATACTCTCTTTCTAGATCTTTATAGCTCATCAACTTACTTCATTCAGTTCTTTGCTCAAAAGTCACCTTATCACACAATACTTCCTTGGTCCTTAGTCTGAAAAAGAACATTATCCTAATTCCCATAACTCTTATTTTCTTATCCAGCTTCATTGACTATATAATTAGTTGCTATATACATACACATATATATATTTATATTTGTTTGTTGTCTGCCTTAACTGATTTGGAATTAAGTGTGTTTAAGAGTAACTATAGTCCCAACCTCTAGAACAGTGCTTGGCACATAGTAGGGGGCTCAATAAATATTTGCTAAATGAATTTAGTGCTTGCCTGAGGATAAGTGGGGAAGGGGTAGCAGAGGAGGAAGGGGATGCCAAATATATGGTGATGGGAGGAAAACTGGCTGTGGGTAGTGAACACATAATGCAACATATAGACAAGGTACTATAGAATTGTACACCTGGAACTTACGTAATTTTTACTAACCAATGTCAGCCCAATAAATTTAACAATAAAAAAGTAATAAGAATGGGAAGCTAACAGCAAAATGTCAAGGTGGTTCATTCTTGCTGGTGGGAAAATGATGATTACATTACACTTTTTTGATGTACTTTCCTATAAAATTTTTAAATTTCTAAAACTTAATTTTTGTTTTAATTTAGAGAATAAATGAATATGAGTCATAAAATATATTTGTTAAATGAATGAATACATGAAAGAATGTCAGTGATATAACAATTACATGAGATAATGAATGTAAAGGGTTTAGTATGTGCCTGGCACTTAGCACTCAATAATTCTCCACTTTTGGATTTTGTCTCTCCCTCCAAATATTTATTGAGTTCCTTCTCTAAGCCACTCACTCTGCTAGTTGATGGTGACAGGAAATATCTCTGCTATAAGGAGTTCACATTCTAGTTGATATACGAGGGCTGTCTGGAAAAAAATCCAGCCATTGTTAATATAACGAGAATGGTTACATGCCTGAATACTTTCCTGACAGCCCTTGTATACTACTGGGAAAGAGCTATAAAGAAATAACCACCAGACAATGTATTAATAACTGCAAAAGAGACATTACATTATGAAAATATAGATAAGAGGACAATTAAGGAAGATTTCAAAGAGCAGTGACATTTAAGCTGAGCCTTGAGGGATAAATAGAGGCTTTTGTACAACAAGGGGGAAGGATATTTCTTTCAGAGAAATCCCTGGGGTGGAGGGTGGGGCACAGAGCTATGCCTCCTCTGAGAGCATACAGCTTTTTAGCTCCTTAATTTAAGAGAAAGGATAACAAAGCAAAATGAGAAAGTATAGAAATTAATGCATAATTATTGACATCACTAACTACCTCTTCACCATGGTATAGAACACTGTATTATTCAGAGTTCTAACATCTTCTATATTTCTTTTGGTGTTAATAACATACCAGAAAAAGTCCACAAAGAATGGGGCACTCCTCAGCAATCCAGGAAGTGATCGTACTGTCCCTGAAGATTTAAAGTTAAAGAAAAAAGGGATGAAAAGGAAGGGAAAAAAGAAAAGACAGTATTTCCAGATCTACCTCGGACTGATTATCATGGCATTTCTAAGTCGTAGAACCAAAGACATTTAGAAATGAAAGGCCACAGGAATGCCTCAGTTCTCCTAACTCACCAAGGAGGACACTCACGTTCAGAAGACTCATGTGCAGACCTGAAGAAATTCTTTGGATAACTATGTGCAGGTACTGAGTGATAATGGTGAAGAAATGAGCCCTTCTCTGGAGTTTTTAATACAATGGGCAATCCCTCTCCTGGGTATCTACCCAAAAAACCTGGAAACCTTTATCTGCAAAGATACATGTACCCCAATGTTCATCGCATCACTGTTCATGGTGGCCAAGTCGTGGAATCAACCAAAGTGTCCTCTGATAGATGACTGGATAAAGAAGTTGTGGTACATTTACACAATGGAATACTACTCAGCAATAAGAAAAGATG